>JAINRI010000087.1:0-11459 GCA_025413485.1 Ficus microcarpa
TGATAATGAAAGATGTAATATTAACACATGGTCAAGCAGTCATAAAAAAGAAAATCACTCCAGCTTTTCGATCATCGCTATAAGTTCTGTCACGACTTCGTTAAGTAAAGTGGTCTTGGGTGATGACAGGAAGTATGTTGCCGTTAAAGGCTAACTTTTAGCACGACTGTCCCGTCGTCGCTAAAACTGACGATTGTTGTAGCATTAATCCCTCCTCCTCTGTTATTAGAATGCCTCTGAAACTAAAAGGAAAAGGCAATTGACTCAAAGTCTTAACATTTGGTAGTACGTAGCAAGAATCCATTTTGTTCTAAGAAAAAATAGAATTTTGTTCGCCGCATTGCAGTAATGAAAAACTTCTCCTACCATTAAATCTACTATCTACAATATCTTCTAGGTTGATCTGACAATACTACGTTGATTACATTTTTATTGTGCACAGCACAGATGAGCAGAGAATGCCTTCTGTATGATGACGATGACTAAGAATTGAAAATTCCTCGGAGGACATTCAATATCACCGGGCCACGAGCTCGGAGATTGTGCATCGGTGACTGACGAAAAAGTATCTCGACCGAAGCTTCATTTCTTCTTGAGAAAATAGGCTATTTTGGAATTGTGACAGCAACATTTCATTCTTGAGCATTTTAGAAACTTCTAGCATAGATGGCCTATTGTTTGGCATTTTTATGGGCACACATGAGAGCCACAAGTATGCATTTCAATAACTATTGTCAAGATAATTATCTCAATTTATTTTTTCATTCAAACTAGTATCAATAATTATTATTATCCATTTAAAAAAAAAAAATCATTGTATCGATAATAATTATCTTGTTCTTTGAATTCGAAAGTTGTATGAAAGTTTTTATTATGCGTCAGTCAACGATGTAAGTCGCTGTTAATGAAAACTTTTAAAGAAATTTGTGTTCAAAAAAAAAATAATAAAAGGAAATTAAAATAAAGATGGAAACAAACTCTATTCCATTATTGGATTTTGATTTCAAATATTTATGTGTCCACCTCTACTATAACAATATTCTAACTTAATTAAAATATAAAATTGGTTGTTTATTTATTTATTTTTTAAACGGAAATTGGTTATTTAACTTGTTATATAATGTGACACCCTAGAAACTCATAAACTTGATTCATGAATTATTATCATAGATTTCCTTCATTAATATAATTCTAATGAATTATTTTGATGAATATCAAATTTCAAGATTATGAATGACTGTATATGTATCATCAGTATGATGATGTCGATGATCTAATAATGTTAAGCTACTCTATTTAAATGAGAAATTATAGATACATAGAAGATGAGTTGAACTACATATAAATTTATACAAAAAATTTATTATGTCGTATTAGAGGGATAAATGTTAATTTTTAGGAAAGAACCCTGATTTTTATTAGTAGGTTAATTTGATGACCTTAGTATTTATTTTGGTCATATCAATACTTAAGTTTTGAGAGTATGATTAGGAAAATTAATGTATTACATAGATAAAAGATGAATAATTAGGATTCACTCTTAGAAAATCCAAAGGTGGAAGATTGATTAAGAATTGTGCTTAGGTTTAAAATCAATGGTTAAATTTTATGTTAAAAGACTCTAGGCAAATCAATGACTAAGTTTTGGATGCTAAGTGACTAATGAGAGCTTAAGGTAAGAATTGGTGTGATCGAAGATCCAATAGATGAGAAAAAGGATGACAACCTTTGATTCGTGGTGGAAAAATTGAAAGAAAGAAAATCAAAATAAAATGAGAAAACCAAAGGGAAGATCCGAATTGTGTGGTCAAAAGCAAGAAGAAATTTGAATAAATGAGAAAAAAAAAAAATGAAAGTAGTGCATGCATGCAATTTCATGTAAGAAAAGGCATGACTTGTTTTGGCAAAATGACGCAAAGAAGGTGCAAGTAAAAGTGACCACTTGTTTCCACTTTGTTAAACAAAATTTTCACACCAACTCCCTCCCTTAAGTGGCAACAATGCAATGGTAGAATCAGCCAAAAATATTTCATTTTTACCTTTTAAAATACGGTTCTTTTAAAGCAAATGTTAACTGAAAACAAGCCTCCAACATCTCATTTTATTCTCACAAAAATTAAACTCAAAAACCCTAGCTTCTCTAGCCACCACCAAGCTAAAAAAAAAACAAACAAACAAACCACCAACACTATTCTCCATCTTCAACACCCCTCTAGCACCCTCCTCCCTCCATTTTCAAGCTCCAAGCAACCCCATTATCAAGTTCGAAGAAGTGTGAGGTGGAATTAGAGGTTGCGTTGCTAGAGGCAACCTAGTGATACTCTTTGTGTTTTAGTCATTTTTTGGAGAACTAAAGTATGATGTTTAGTTAGAATCTTAATGGTAGATTTCGTTTTACCTAGGAAAAGTTTTTGAGAAGAACTTTGGAGCTTTGAGATCTTAAATAATTCACGGAGCATTTCAATAAGATCTACGAACTTTGTTAGAGCTTTTGGATGTTGTGCTAATATGGCATGTATTAGAAGCTTTGGCATAAAAAATAAATTATATACAGAGGATAAGCTTCATTCTAAGTTTTAGAATAACTTGGTTTGCTGTTGTATGTCTAAGGTTATGTGCATTTGAAATTGTGACACAAAACTACAGAGAAAAGGACCCTCTGAGGTACAGTCTAGCCATAGGTTTTATTTACTTCAACCCCATTAGTCTCAAAATTTTGAATTATAAGTTATAGATCTAAAAACTAGATTCTTTAATTTTTCCAATAAAATATCATGCACCTCAAACCGATAAGCCACAGGTTTTGTATATTTTCGGTTAGTAAACCATAATTTTTTACAAAATGGTTTTTAGTGTATAAACTAGACACCATAAACTTTACAATGACATATATATATATATATATATTATTATGTCTTATTAGGACTTGTAAATGAATTGTTATGATTTTTTTAAATTTACCTTTAAATTTAGACATATTGTACATATGTGAGACCAACGTAACAAAACCTAAGTATACGGTATGAAATAATCAAACACTAAAGGAAATAACTTTATGGCTATAAAGTAGACATTACAAGCTTCAATGAGTTATCGTGCATTTAAAAGGTATATATATATATATATTTTAATAAATTAGATAATATTGTATTGTAATCTGGAAAACTAAGATTTTACTCTAAGACACTGAGGAAAACATCCACATTAATGTTTGAAATGGTTCAAATCTTGGAAAACAAATTATAAAGACAAAAATTGGATAGTTCAAGCTTTCCAACGAGTTATCAAGTGTCCAAAACAGGATTATACTCAAATTTAAATAAATCTTACAAGTTAAAATTCCACACCGACAAAATGATTAAACATTAAAATATGACATAAGGGTAATGTAATACCCCGAAATTTCTACGGACTTACAATTAAAGGAATTTAAGTTTGTATTATGTATTTATGTGATATTTCATGAAAATTATGAATACCAATGTGAAATTTATAATTTTATCAATAAATAATTGAGTTCTTATTTAATTAGTTATGAGACTCAATAAATAGTTGTTTAGCCATGTATAGGGCTTTTTGTGATAAAGGCATAACAAAAATTCATAATTTTATGTTGGTCAAAATTTGACCAAAAAAGTCAAAGTTTGACCAAAAAGTCAAAGGTAGACCATAGAAGTCAAAGGCATAACGGTACTGTGATACGATAAGCAGTATGAAGAATATACTGTGAAAAACCGTCATTATAGACAAGACAAGAAAATTTAGATTCAAAACCACCATAGAAAAATCAAGCACACCAAGATAGAAATAAAGTGCAAAAAGGTTCTAAGAAATAAGAAAAATTTTTATACAGTCAGATTTTACACATATAAATTTAGACTGCAGTGCAGTATAAAATACTGTTATTAGTGGATAACAATATTAAAAATATCTGTGTAGCATAAAAGTGGACTGCGTGTTAAGGAAAAGCCAAACGAGGCCTTAAGATGATGACATCACCTCACCATAGATTTATGACATCATAAATGATTAAATGAAGGATGGAAAGAATTATGGAAGTCTCTAGAAAATGGGTGAGGTGGCCGGCCACCTCAGGGGCAAAAATGTAAAGATATTGTCATTTGGGGCAAAAGTGCAAACTTTGAAAAATTGATGATGTAAGCATAGTGATGTCATCAAGATGATGCCACCATGATGAGATAAGCAAGCCTTGGTGGACAAGTTAATGGCCGGCCACCTAGGGGGCAAAAATGCCAAGATTTTGTCATTTGGGGTCAAAATGTAATTTTTGAAAAATTAGTGATGTAAGCAAGTGATGTTATCAAGATGATGTCACCTTGATAAGGTAAGCAAGCCTTGGAGACCAAGTAATGGCCGGCCAACATGCCGCCTATGAGGGGTCAAAGTAAAAATTTTGATTTTTGAGGGGTTTTTATGTAATTTTTAGAAAATTTCTTCACCACTATAAATAGCCACCAAGGAGGTCGGTTTTTGAGCTGGAAAAATGCAGAAAAACAGCCAATGCTCTGCCCTTTTTGTCTTCTCCAAGAATCCGAACCCTAATTAGCCACCCAAAAAGAGAAAAAAAAAATTGTGAATCAAAGGGGTTTTAGTGCTAGGGTGTTGGATTTTCTTCTAATGACTTTAAGTGAGGATTTGGAAAATTTTTGGGACCATTTTCTGGGCTAAGAGCCGGCTGTGAGTGGAGGAAAAAGTGAGGAAAAATTGAGGTTAGAGGTGCACGGTTTTGGTCAAGAAATCAACCAAACTTTTGGTGCCAATTGAGGAAGCTAGAACCGGATTTGGAGGGACCTAGGGGGGACGAGATTTTGTGAGCCAAACCCTAGCCCCAATTTTTGAGATAAATCAAGGTAACCATCCCTAAACCCTAACCTTTTCAATTGGGTTTTTCAAATTGAAATTTACATGTATTTCAAGTTATGTTTGTAAGAGCATAAGCTCAATTTCATTTTATTGCCCTATGTTGATTAGGTGTGTGCTTGATTAGATCTAAGGGTGGTTTGCTATTGATCTTTGATTGATTATGCTTGCTAGGATTGCATGCTAGATGTAGATGTGTTGTATGTTCCCCAAAGATATTCAAGCATGATATGTTAAGTTGCTAGATTGAAGCATGAATGAATGGTTATGTGTATGCAAGTTAGAAAACCATGCAGCCAAGGACTAGGGCAGTCGTTTTGGGGGTTGCATGGGTACGTTGGGTTAGCATGTTTGAATGTATGGGATGATAGAAATATTGCATGATTGTTATGTAAGCTCCCGAAGTGGTCGGTCGAGATAGAATCCACGAATTAGGACGTAAACCGGACTTAATAACCGAAACTGCCAATTCGGATTCGAAACTGGCCAGTTTCGGGAAAGTGAAAATTTAAGGCCTTTAGAGACCGAACTGGGTGAAACGTAAAACACAAAAGTTGTTCAGAAGAGGTTTTCCTGCAGGGTAACACAGACAGTTTCTCAAAATGAGGCTCCAATGGCCTCTGTTTTTATAAAAATCCGAGACTGGTCTGCCCAGACCCAGTTTATACGACCAGCCAGCTTCAAACGAAAACTGACAAAAATACAAGCAGAATTGGATTTTTCATAAAACACGAAAGTTTTAGGATTTTTCAAGAGCTAAAACTTTTGTGAAGACAATTTTTTCAGATTCAAAGTGGATTTTTAAACTGACAATGATATTATAAAGACTGTGCAGTGAAAAGGAAATTCCTGCACAGGATTTTCTAAAAACAGTTTAGAAAAACTGTATTTTTCCTCAAAACCACTGTTTTGACTATGGAAACTGTTCCAATGGCAGTTTTCAACCCTTAATGATTTTATGAAGCCCCGTTTTAAGAATATAAATTTTTACAAGAATTTTGGGATTAATTTCCTCAGATTTTTCAAGTTAAGAAAAATGAAAATTTTCAAGCTAAGGTTTAGTAAGTGAATCGATTACGGATGGTAACCGGAAGTTATATCTGAGTTACTGGGCTAAGCCCAAAACCCAAAGTTTGACCCAAAGAGGGTTGACCTTAGTTGACCAAGTGTTGACTTTGGTTGACTAAAAGTTTAACTACGTTTGACCTTAAGGGTTATCTAAGGTAACCTTAAAGGATACCAAGGTTAATAATTGGGTTAATTAAAATAACCCAATAAGTTATGAATCAAAAATGATAAAGTTAAAGCCCGAGGTTAAGAATGGTAACCTAAACTTATTCATGTATGTTTGGGCTTAGTAACCAAGGTTACTTTAAGTAACCAAACAAGTTAGCATGAGGTATTAGAGGGGACATATGACTAGGGTTATTCATGGATGTTGGTTAGGATATCAACATCAAATGTAATGATTTATGGTGAGATAAGATAACCTTATCTTACACCTTGATTGAAACAGGAATAGGAACCTGTTGATGTATCACGAGGAACAGTAGGTCAAGAGCGTAGGACCTCAGGTAAGTACAACCTCACCTGCAGTATGGAAGATAGTAGTCTATTTTCAAATATGTTATGACATGTTTTGTGCTATGTTTTACGAGATGCCATGTTTGCAAAAATGTCATGTTTTCAAAAGTGCTATATTTGTAAAAATGTCATGTTTACAAAAGTGCTATATTTACAAAATATCATGTTTACAAAAGTGCTATATTTGCAAAAATGTTATGTTTGCAAAAGTGTTATGTTTGTAAAAATGCCATGTTTTAAGACATACCATGTTATGAATGAAGTGTAGGTTATGATATGATACAGTAACATCATGATGTATGATCACTAATGATAAATCATATGGTAAGAACACACAAGTAAAGTGTAGCACCAACCTCCTGTCAGGTGGAGGACTATTCAAGTTCAAGTTAATAATTGGTCATAAAAGACATCTAATTGAACATAAATGGTTCATGCATACATTATGTGATGTTAAATGGTTTGTAAGATTAAGTTTGTACTTGCTGGGCGAAAGCTCATCAGATATATTCCATACTGCAGGTAAAGATAAAAGACCTGCAGCTTCACCCGATGGGCTTGGAAACGATGCAGCAAGTGAAGGGCGGTATGGGATACCACTACGCATATTTTTTCGCGAATTTTTTAAGTTATGAGGTTTTACATGTATAATTAAGACACATGTTATGGTTTATGTATGTACTGCTTTCAAGTTACAATTTTAAAATGAAGTTTCAAGTTTAAAAAAAAAAAAATTTATCTGAAATTTTCCCGATTAGTCTAAGTATTAAATTTAGAAACTAAGTTAAGATAAGTCAAGTAAGTAATGTAACGGCCCCCATTCGCGTGGTCGGCCCTACGTGGGTGGTCGGGGCGTTACAGGTAAGTCATAACATACGAACATATTTATTTATGAAATGAATTGGTATTAAGTCTATGATCAAATAATGTGAAAATCCTAACTTTATAAAATTGAATCATGAGTTTTTAAATGGACTAAGATAAAGTACACTAGAGAATTATGGGACATTTATCAAGGGACTATTATAACCCAACTAAATGATCATAACTAATGGGATTGGGCTGTACAAGTCCAATGCTAGATCGAAGGTATACACTTAGGCGACTGTTTATCACCTCGTTGATTAATTAATTAAGACATAAACAAATAAATAAACTAATAAATATATAACAAAATTAATTATGCAAAGAAAGTTAATTAGTAATTAATAAAGTAATTAATTAATTAATTAATTAATAATTATAAGAATTAATAAGTGATAATTAATTGTGTAAGTAAGAATATTATATTAAGTAACTACATAATTATAATAAATGATTAATTAGAGATTAATTGATCATTAATCATTAATCATTGATATAATTGTTAATACAACTATGGATGATTAATTAGAGATTAATCAAATATAATTATTAGAATAATCTAATTATAGAATAATCTAATTATAATTATCAATATGAGAATTAATAATTGATAATTATTATATGAGAAAAATATTTAAGTACCATAATTAAATTATTAACGATATAATTATAATTATTCAATTGAAATTATGTAATTTAATTATAATTATTCAATTAAATAAAGTAATAATTAATTACTACCTAATTAATTAGTTAATTAATTAAATAAATAATTAATTGATTAATTAATTAAATTAAATTAAATTAAGTAAAATTAAATTAATTAAATAATAATTGGTATAAATTTATTTAACACTTAATAATTAATATGAATTATTGTTAAGATTAATTACGATATAAGTAAATTAACTCACTTTAATTTATAAAATAAATAAATAAATAAATGAATAAAATAATATAATTATGATTCTATTTAATAATGAGATATTATTAAATCAGGACAATTTCTCAAATTTATGTAGTGGGACGTACAACTCTGGAAGTTTAAGCACATAAAACAAGTAAGTACAAATATCACATATAACATGGAACAAAATATTTTTCTTTGTTGATGCTCTACATTTGCTAAGATTTACCTTGATGATGTGATGGGTATATGAGATATATGTATTGCTTTGATTAAGCATTTGACGTGCATAATTTCTTTAGCACTAATATGATCGATATGCCTCACAAATATTTATGTCATAATAATAGATGCATAGTGACATGTAAATCTTCACATTGTCATAATTAATAAGAAGGAGGCTAACAAAAGATAGGAATAAGTATCGTACCAACCTCCAATTTGTAATAATCGAATTTTTCCTACGTACTCGTAATTCCTTGTATATAAGGAAATTTAAATCCGTATTATGTGTTTATGTAATGTTTCATGTAAATTATGAATGCCAATGTGAAATTCATAATTTTATCAGTAAATGTTTGAGTTCTCATTCAATTGATTATGAGACTCAATAAGTAAGATGCCTAGTCAAGTATGTGACATTTTGTGCAAAAAGAGAAGAAAACTTTATGATTTTGATGTTGGTCAAAGTTTGACCAGAAAAGTCATAGGTTGACCCGAGAGGTCAAATGTATGACGGTACAATTAATGATAAGTAGTATGAAAAATATACTGCGAAAAATCATCATTATAGACAAGATAGCAAGATTAAGATTCAAAACCACCATAGAAAAATCAAGTACACCAAATTAGGAAAAAAGGCAAAAGGGCTTAAAGAAATAAGAAAATTTTTATACAGTCTAATTTACACAGATAAATTTTGGACTACAGTTAGTGCAACATTACTGTATTATAAATAAAAACAGTATTGGAAATATCTGTGTTAGCTTAAAATTGGACTACATATTAAGAAAAAGTCAAACAAGGCTTTAGGAGGATGACATCACCTCCCAATGGATTTATGACATCATAATTGATAAACAAAGGATGGAAAGAAAATGGAAGGTTCTAGGGGAGGGGTGAGTTGGCCGGCCACCTAGGGGGTGAAAATGTAAAGATTTTGTCCTTAGGGGCTAAAATGTAATTTTTGGAAAAATAGGTGATGTAAGCAAAGTGATGTCATCAAGGTGATGTACGCATTTGCTTGGAGAGCAAGGCCATGGCCGTCCATATGACACTTGTAGGGGTGTTTTTATAAATATTTTTACAAAAAGGACTATTTTACAATTTTGGGAATAAAAATAATCCAAAAATAATTTAATTTTCACCTATAAATAGGGCCAAAGGGGGGTCGGTTTTCAGCTCAAGAAAATTGAGAAAACTCCCAAAACCATGCCAAAATAATTCCTCACACTTTTTTTTTCTAGAACCCGAAACCCAAAGAACCAAAAAGGAAGGAAAAAAAAGTGAAGAAAGATTGGATCTAGCTAGTGACCGGATTTGGGTAAGAACCAAGGAAGTGGCTGAAAATTTTTGGAACCCCTTAAGCCAAGGAGAGACCGGTTGTTGGAGGAAACCAACGGGGAAGAAATTTTGGACCCGAACCTAAACCTAGCCTTGCCTTGAACTAGGTAATTTCCCTTAGCCTTAAGCTTTTAATTTGAGCTTCAATTTGGAGATTTAAGTCTAATTTCAAGTTGGATTTGTAAGAGCACAAGCTCAATTCATTTTTATTGCCTATATTAGATTTTTGGTTTTGTGCTTGATTAGGATTAAGGGTGGTTTGATTTATGAGTTTTACATAGTTATATGCTTATGTTTGTTTGATTATTAGGATTGCATGCTAAATGTTTGATGAGTTGTATGTCCCCAAAATGTTCAAGCATGATTTAAAATGGTATGCTAGGTTGCTAAGATGGAACTTGAATGAATGGAATGGTTTGATTAGAATTAGAACCATGCACCAGGTTAAGGCAATTTCGTAAATTGTTTGCATGATCAATCGGGTTACATGCATGATGAAGTTGGATGTTAGAAAATACTGTATACCTGCTTTCTAGGCTCCTGCATGTTCG
This sequence comes from Ficus microcarpa, assembly GCA_025413485.1. Classification (NCBI taxonomy): domain Eukaryota; kingdom Viridiplantae; phylum Streptophyta; class Magnoliopsida; order Rosales; family Moraceae; genus Ficus; species Ficus microcarpa. The sequence goes on from JAINRI010000087.1 coordinate 10,351, forward strand.
GTTGAGTTAGATTGCGCGAAATAGGACGTAAAACGAATTTAAGAACGAAAACTGCCAGTTCGGGTACAAACTGGCCAGTTTTCTGGAAAGTGAAATTTGAGACCTTTAGAGGCCGAATTGGGAAAAACGAAAACATGGAAGTTGTAAACAAGGGTTTTTCCTAGTGGGCATCAAGGATAGTTTTCCAAAATAAGGCTCCAACGGCCTCAGTTTTTAAGAAAATCCAAGCCTGACCGTGCCCAGGTTTCATGTACGGCCAGATGAGTTCAACAAAGAATAAGAGCAAGTTAGAGTCCGAACTGGGTTTTCTATATAACATGAAAATTATAGGGTTTTTTGAAAGCTAAAACTTTCATGAAGATAACTTTTTCTAATTCAACCCAGATTTTTAAATAGGAATAGATTTCCAAAAACTATATAGGAAACAGGAAATTTCTGCACATGATTTTCTAAAACAATGCAAGAAAACTGTATTTCTGCACCAATACCAATGTCTTGACAATGAAAACTGTTCCAATGACAGTTTTCAATAGTTTCAACCCTTAATAATTTTTATAAAACCCTACTCAAAAAATTATAATTTTTCAAGTTAAACAAGATTTTCGAAAAGAAAGAAGAGCATAAAATGTTAAGTTTTTCCAAAGTAAAGAGATACAAATTTTGGGACCAAGTTGTCTTAAGATTTTGATCACAAGTAATAACTGACGGTATCCAGGAAGGATACACCGAGTTACTGGGCTTAGCCCAAAGCCCGAGAATGTTGACTTAGGTTGGCCAAATTTGACCACATCAAGGGTTACCCAATGTAACCCTATAGGATATCAAGTTCGAATAATGAGCTAAGACCTAGGGTTACTTGTGGTAACCCAATGGATTGTAATTAAGAATAGACATAGGCCCAATGTTAGGATGGTAACCTAACCCTACTTATGAATGTATGGGCTTAATAACCAAGGTTACCTTATGTAACCTACTAAGTTATCATGTGCATGATTGGGGGACATATAACTAAGATTAGGTATGAATATTGGCTAGGCCACCTACATTTCAGAATTATGATTTATAGGATCTTTATCCTATATTCTTTTAAATAGCAAGAAGTAACCTGC
>JAINRI010000089.1:0-18898 GCA_025413485.1 Ficus microcarpa
CATGCATCGGAAATCATCGTCCTCTCTCGGTGTTGGATCTGAAGATGAATATGTTTAATGGCGTGATTCCTGACATGTTCACAAACACAACTCAACTGAGGAGTTTGCACCTTAATGGCAATCAACTAGAAGGACGACTGCCACGATCTTTGCGCAACTGTCAAACCTTGGAAGTTTTGGATGTCGGCAATAACAAGATAAAGGACACATTTCCCCACTGGTTGGAAACCGTTCCAATGCTACAAGTTCTTATCCTAAGATCTAACAAATTCCATGGCTCCATAGGTGATCCTAAAGTGAAGTCTCCTTTCAGAAAGCTGAGAATCATTGACCTCTCCTACAACGAGTTCAATGGTCTTTTGCCCACAAAATATATCTCGAGTTTCACGGCTATGGCGGAAGGATACACAGATGGGAACTTGTCATACATGGGAGGAACTTCGTATTACCAAGATTCTGTGGCAGTGACAATGAAAGGTTTCACTTTTGAACTGGAAAGGATTATAACCATCTTCACGACAATTGATTTCTCAAGAAATTGTTTCGAAGGAAGTATTCCGGAGTCGATTGGGAAGCTCAAGATGCTGAAAGGGTTGAACTTTTCTCAAAATAAACTGATCGGTCCAATTCCCACATCGTTGAGCAATCTGACTAATCTTGAATGGTTAGATCTCTCCTTCAATATGCTAGTTGGGCAGATTCCTTGGCAGTTAGGAGGTTTGATGCAACTTCAATTCTTAAACCTTTCTCATAACGAATTGGTGGGACCAATACCTACTGGAAACCAATTCAATACGTTCGATAGTGATTCATACAATGGAAACCTGGGATTATATGGATGTCCTCTGACTAAATCATGCAGCAATAAAAACGAGGCCCAACAAAATCAAGGTGATGGTGGTGATGATGGTGATGATGTTGATGATGATGGAATGATTAATCGGAAGGCGGTGATGATGGGATATGGAAGTGGAGTGGTGATCGGAATATCTATCGGATACATGGTCCTTTTCACTAGAAGAGTTGATTCCTGGTTTCTGAAAATATTTGCTAGAGAACCGCGGCACATATCAATTGCTCCCTTAAGTGGCCGGAGAAGAAACTAGCAAGCAGAGGAAATGGTGTCTTGAGAAAAGAAAGGTAATATTTCTCTAGCTACTTGATTACTTGTTTTAGTTTTAGAACCAAACCTGATTGGCGACATAATAATATTTTTTTTCATTTAGTTTTTGTTTTTGTTTTGTTTTTTTTTTTTTTTTTTTTTGTTTTTTGTTAAGTTTTTTTTTTGGTTTCATTTTGCTGCTGTACAGGAAGGTGCATTAGTAGTGATGATGATCTGGTGCAACTGCTGCTGTGCCTTGGATTAGGTCGTGGCTCTGAAGATATCATTATCTTATCTTAGTATTCTCTTTTTAAAAGTATGTAGGAAGTCCCTATGTTCTGGTTTTTTGTTTTGTTCTGTTTTTGTTGTTTTTTCTGTTTCTTGTTTTTTCTTAAAACTTCGGGGTAAGAGATTCTAATTCAAAACCTTATTGTAAAATTAGACGTAAAATTACTACTAGACTACTCTTGTAACCACATTATCAACCACCCAAGAAGTATATTGTCTATGTGCGCGCTTAGCATATGCAGATGTTTCATGTCCATTTCTTGTACTGTAATATATATACATATGTAATGGGTTAATTGATAAAATATACACGCCAAACATGCCATTTTGAATTTTTTATGTAGTTTAGATAACTTATTTTTTGTGGCCATCTCACACACGTAACGTGTCTCACTCAATATAAATTTTTGTAAAGGGGTCTTCTTTTTTTTTTTTTTCCTGCATAATTTTTCGAGTCCTTGTAATATAGAGTGGCTTTCATGAATGTAGATTATCAATTTTTCCAGTCTTTCTTTTTCTTTTTTTTTTTTCCTTCCATCTTCATAAAATTGAGTGCGGGAGTTAGCTCCTCCGCTCCATTTACAAAGTGATTATTTATGAATAAAATTACGTAATTTGAGATTATTTATGACGTAACAATTAGAGAGGAAAAAAGTTGTTTGTATTCTAACGTTAATACTTGAGCATTTACAGAGAGAAAGAGAATCAAAATATAATTATAATTAAACCTACATTCAGAAACATTTTTAAAAGGAGTTCTAACACAAATTGGAAATGATTTTTCAGTCAATATTAATATTTATGCATAGATTTGGTTAGTTGGAGATCGGGCGACAGAAGAAGAGCAGTTAAATTATAAATTCCTAAATAGTAGTACCGAGATCATAAAAAATATGAACAAAGTTTGGAAAGCAACGCATCGCCATGGTTTTAAGCCTCTAAACATGTGTTTCTAAAGGAAATATTGATTGAAATCGTTATATTTTAATTTGAGTACTAATGAATTAAAACATGTATTTTTGGACTAGAAGACTTGCAATTGTCCCTTTCTCTTTATCTTAGCTGGGAGGTATTTGTGATTTCCCACTATAGTTCTGTATGTCTGTATACATATTTTTGTAACATTTCAAAAAATTTTGATTTAATTCTCCAATTTTAATTGACAATATAAATTATAAATTTACCTTTAAAAATGTTTTTCTGTAATTGTAACAAGAGGATCATGAGAAATTAATTGGGTAACTACCCACTTACTCTAGAAATTGTCATGATTTTTCATGTGTGTTATGTGATCACAAAGTTTTTTGTGATAAAATGAGCTAAGTAGATAAAAGAAATGGTTATGGCAAGTTTTTATGTTTCTTTAAATTATATTACTAATAATAAAAAAATGAAATGCAAAATGTGTACAAATACGTGTGCGTGTGTGTGTGTGTGTGTATGGCATGAAATGCCCACACGGAAACAACACAAACTCGGCCCATTGGGCCCATCTGTTGGCTGAAAGCCCACAGCCAAGGAAAGCCGGAAACGGCTGGCTGCGTGGCATCAGCCGAAAGAATAAATTAATTAATTAATAAAATAAAGAAAAAGGGAAATAAAGTAAATAGATTAATTGATGGAGAATCTTTTGGTTTGGAGATTACCAGTAAGCACTCCCAATAAATAAATAAAAAAACAAAACTTTAACCACTCCTCAATATTAATTGTCTTGGGAAAATGAACAATCATCTCAATTGTAATAAATTGAGCCTAGAAAATGTGAAAAACTCATCCTTTCTTATAACCAGCTTTAGCTGATAATAGTAATCTTAAAAATAATTATTTTTAAAGTTTTAAACCCTATTTTAAGTGCTTATAAAAGGAGTGTGGTTGTATGAATGCCACTTTTGCTTCTCCACAATCTTTTTCATTGAAAGAAAACGTTTTCTCTTCCTTTACACCTTGCGTCCGAATTTTAGCAAGCAAAAACATCAAGAAATCTCTTCCATAATCTCTCTCTTAACTTCCATATCATTAAGCTTCAAGAGAAGATCGTCATCTCATCGGTTTTCAAGGTAAAACACTAGTTTACTAGTAACTTCCATGATTAAAGTTTTAGTTTTTAAACTTGTGATGAAGTATGGTTATTTTCCAACTTTTAAATCCTCATCACAAGAGTTCAATAAAGCCTCCAAGCCCTCAAAAGAGCCACAAAATCCATCAACAACACCAAGGTATATGTTTTTCCACAAACTAGCAAGTTTTAAAAAGTTTTGAAGAAAATAAAAATCTTGGCATGAAGATATAATAAAAAAATGGTCTTATTCCTATTATTGTGACATGTTTTCGTGGGATTAAAATGGTTTAACTTATCACAAAATGTAAAGTTTTGATGAGAATATGATTTTCATAAGTTTCTTGATTATGTTGTGTGGAATATATGTTATGGCATGAAAATATTTGGGTATGACATGCTTATTTTCTGTGAATATTCTATGTTAACAGCTTGGAATATGAAGAAAGGATTTTTAACGCTCAAATAATGATAGAATGAAGTTGAAGTTCACGTCCACATGAAAATAGCTTTTTTGGCATAATACAAAATAAATATGAAAATGATATATATTTTAGTGAGAATTTCACTAAACTCATCAAAGACAGAATGTTTCTCTCAGCATAAGCTATCAAATAACGTAACCTCTGCTCAACAATTATTAAGTGGGAAAATTACTTTTTGCCCTCGGACAGTAAAATGGTATTTTCATAAGGCTAGAAATGTCGGTTGAGTTTGAGACTTCACAGTCGAGACTAAGGGACTAAAATATGCTATATTTTAAATTTCATGATAAATGGACATAAAATGACGCAACATACCCTTTAGGGGTCAAAATGTAAATATAAAAAGTTTAACGATAAAAAGTGAAATTTATGGAAATTATTGTTATTGAGTTTAGAATCTATAAGAGGTATCTTTAAGGGTTGCTCAAGTGAATAATTTTCTGGAATGCTTGATGGGAATAAGTTAATCCATTTTAGGGGCTAAAATGCTAAAATAATTAAAAAGGGGGTCAAATTGTAAAATTGGAAAACCAAACATGAACATAGTGTTTTTCCTAATTTAAATACAGTGTGCTAAGCCAATTAAGTTCGGTAATTAATATGATTAAATTTTGGTTTAAGATTGGGCCATTAAAAGACAAGTAAGGGACTTAAATGTAAAGAATTTAGGTAAGTGTAGTTGAAAATGTAAATAAGGTATAATAGACCTTTTTGGACAGTTTTTAATACTGATAACATGGTATTAGGGCCTTGGGAGGTGTCAACCTCAGATGGACCTTATTGACCTGATGGTGGAATGAAAGACAAAATCTTAATTAATAGACTAATGAAATTAAAGCAGAATAATGGGTCACATAGGCCTAATTTAATTTTCATGAAAACTAGAGAGACCCAATGGGTGGATGGTAACCTTGGTTACCCATGGTCACCCAATGAGTCCAACTAAAGACAAAATTAGAATAGATATGAATGGATAAAATAAGTAATGATTTAATCATTTAATCCTTTTAATAATAATTAATTATTTCAAGAAAATTCAAGAGAAAATGATTTGATATTATATATCAACTAATTAATACTTAGTTAATTATCAACAAATTAATATTAAATAATTATTGTTTCACTAATTAATAATTAATTAATTATGAATTGATAATTTTTATAATTACAAATGTTAGTTAATTAATTATTAATTAATAATGTTACTTGATTAATTATTAATCAAGTTAATTAATAATTAATTTAGTAAATAATGATTTAAATATGAGTAAGTTAAGGTTTAATATCATATCAATCCTCAAGTAAGGAATGTAATAATTAAGTAACCAATTTATGAAAAAAAAAAAATATTTTCCTTAAGGACTAAAATATGTAAATAAAAAAAGATATAATTACTAATTAATCTTGAAAATAATTAATTATTAACTACAAGCAAGAAGTTCCACAAGACACTTGTTAAAAATAAAGAATAATTTTAAAAATTCACTTTAACCATTGTGTGTCGGTCTAAATTAGGACACTGAAAAGACAAAGAGGTTGAGCCAAATTGTTTAGTTATGCTACGTTGCTATTATTTCATGTTTAATTACACGTTTTATGAGACATGTCACATGTCGTGTTCATTCTATAAATTAATGACTCGTGATTGAGTAATAAGTAAAAGATTAAAACGTGTCGTACCAACCTCCATCAGAGAGAGGTCTTCACGAATGATTTTAAGTATGACCCTGGTGTTGGTGGTTGGGTCGCTCTCCCATCTTCCCCAAATATCATCGCACGCACCAGATATGTATACAAGGGCCCATAAGTATATTAATAATAAGTATACCAAGAATAATAAGTTAAAATAAAAGGATAAACATAAATTGTCATGCATCTTCATTTATGCATTTTAGGATTTATGTCTGCACTTACTGACTTTAATCTCACACGTTTTTATGTTCCCAACGTAGGTAATCCAATTAGCAAATGCCCTATGACCAGAAAATGTCCTTCGACTAGCAATGTGGATGGAGTGATATGTGAAAGTGCAATTGGGGACTGGATACCACCCACAAAAGATTTCACAAAATGCTTACAGTCATTTGAAAGTTATTTTGAAGTTTAGTTTTTAAATTATGGTTAGAACTCTGCTAAGCGTATGGACTAAACTAAGTACTTTGGATTTGCAACTTTATTATTATTATTGATGAACTACTAGAAGTGTTTTCTTAAACTTTTACAATTATGTTTTATTAAGTTTTAGTTTAGTAAGTTCAGGAAAAAAAAAAAAAAAAAACAAAACAAAACAAAAATATTTTGGGGATCTAATAACTGGTTATGAAACATATCAGTTTTAAGTTAAGTAGTGACGGTCATTTATGACCATTTAAGTACGGGCCGTCACACATAAGAAGACCTTTGAACTTGCACGGCACGTCGGTAGACAAGTCACTAAATATTTCGATGCAAAATCTGTAACATCTTTGGTATTTTCTATGCTCTTAATCAATTTTCTCTGTTGTTGTTTTTGCAAACCATGTTTTTTCTTTGTTTTTATTATTGTAATAGTTTTAGTTCACATCATCGTATTCAGTTCACATCATCATACTTACTTACATAATATACTCGTCCAATTAAAATTTCACATTTAGGTACTTATTCCTTTTTTTTTTATTTTTATTTTTAGTTTTATTTTTCTACATTACGTTTTCTTATGTGTATTAACTTAGTTATTAAATTAAAATCGCAATAAATATCTCACCTACATTTCTTATTTTAATTGATTAACTTGTAAATATATATATATCTTTTATTTTTAAAAGTTATTTCATATATATTTAAATTCAGGATAAATTACACTTTTTCCCTGAACTTTAAGTCTTATCACAAAATACCCCTTGAATTTTAATTCGTAACATTCTTTCCTCCTGAACTTTGGAAAAGTTTGCGAATTTTCCCCCTCAATTAAACATTTGATGAAAAAACATCTAACACTCGTTTAAACTTTAAAGTATGAGTTGTAGATATTAAAAGTAAAACACTTATGATTAAATTAAAAAAAAAAGTAAATATTTAGGATTGATTGTCATTTTTTCTTATATTTCCCTCTTCTAGGTAACTTAGTTATTTTACATTTATTAAGAGTAACGGGTGCCAGGAATGAGGTTTAGCAAATTTTTTTCTCAATTTTTATTTATTTATTTTCAATTTTTTATTGATTTGAAATTTATTGAGTTAAAGCTAGAGCAATGCCTTCAAACGAATGCTGCAAACCTAACCAACCTAGAGGGACTAAACCTAATTGGATTGGATATGGTTGATGTTGAGCCGGTTGCTTCCTTGATGAATATATCTTCATCTCTATAGCAACTTTATATAAAAAATTGATCTCCACAGTGTAAAAACATAACAATAATAACAAACATATAAGGTTATTGGCTGACTACTTACTTAATAAGTTGACATTTGAAGATGAAAACTCAATTCCTTAGCAACCTCAAATTCAACCTTGCAATATTAGAGTCTAGAAATTCAAACAAGCGGCCCATTCTATCAAATACAAGATTTGTTATTTCACAAATAGCACCATCCATTAAAGGTAAAAACAAATCCAAGTTTCATATAGTAAAAATATATTTAACAACAATAATAAACATATATATAAGGGTTTTGTACTACTTTACTTAATTAGTTGATTTTTTAAGATAAAAAATTCAATCGTTTAGCAGTCCCATATTGAACAGCTCCATCTTGATTTGTCGTCATTCACGGTAGGAAACTTCCTACACTCTTCTTCAGAAAAACAAAATGATAATAATGATAATAATAATAATAAGTCAAAAAACAAAAAGAAATTTAGTCAAGACTGCATTGGCGTGTCTTCCATCAGCATGCGTATGGCAGGTTCCTTTGACAACGATTTAATAGGTTTTAATGGTAATTAACAATCGTTATTATCGGCAACAGGAGATGACTTTATCGTAAAGCAGTGAGAAGACTGCTACATTGAACAGAGAACATTAGGTGAAACAGATTGACAAGCTTCGGAAAATGATATTTTCTTGAAGAAAAATGTTAAGGACATCAACCATAATCACAATTTTTGAATACCAATTTATATATGTGATAAATGAGTTGTCGTTTTTTTAATGGTAAATGTTTAAAAGATATCAGATCAATTAATTACATCTACTAATCTAGATATGTGGCAATCTATAAATGTGACAAATGAGTTGTTGTTCTTTTATTGATAAGTGTTTAAAAGATTGTCACATTAATTAATTACATCTACCAACCTATATATGTAGTAAATGAGTTGTCGTTATTTTATTGGTAAGTATTCAAAAATTGTCACATCAATAATTACATATGCTAATAAAAATATGACACATGAGTTAATATTCAAAAAGTTGATATTAGAGTTGGTGTCCAAAACACTACTCTTTCTTCAACTTTGACCTCCAAAAAAAAAAAAAAAAAGAATTGTTCCAATGCATAGTTAACTTATCAAAAAAAAAAAAAAAAAGATAGATCGTGTTTTGAAGTTTTTGTATTTTCTGTTTTCCTTGAGAATATTTCTTGTACCTCTCATCTACGCTGCACAATTGTAAACATTTAGAAGCTAATGGTTCGATAGGCATTGGCATCGGCCTATCTTCGATCGGCACACTATGGCCGGTTCGTTTGATAAGATTTAATAGTTCTTAATCAAAATTAACAATCATTATTATGTCATGCACCATTTTCTGAGTATTCTTGTAGTCTTGGTGTTGAATATATACTCCAAAGATAGCCTATTTGTTAAGTATAAAGTAATCCATTTACATTCTTCCGTTTTGTTGTCTTTGCTTCTTTGGCCTCAACTGCAAGGACAATCAAATAGAAGTGGCACCGGTGGTATTAGTAGATTATTAGTTTCATTTGAATAGTCCTAATTGAGAGACTAAAATAAGTTTTTCATTGCATGTAATGTATGAAAACACCCAGGTAAGTAGCTCAATTTTGACCATATTGTTTGAAATAGGACTAATTAAAGTCTAAAGTTTGCCGACTTGTTCAGTATAAAATAATCCATTTTCAATGGCCTGCATTTGTACTATTCTTCTCTTATGTTGTCTTTGCTTCTTTGACTTAAGGTGCAAGGAGAATCTTCAAATTAATAAGAATTAGGTGGTATTAGTAGATTATTAGTTTAATTCAATTAGTTATCACTCGCAGATTAAGAGAAGATTTTCATTGCATTTGAGTATGAAACACCCTGGTAATTAGCTCGCATTTTGACTATGGAAATAGGACTAATTTTTTTCTTTAATCCCTCATCTATGTGTATTTTGTCCAAAAGTTTATTAATACGTCTCAGAACCAATGTTCTAGTATCAATTTGCCTCATAATGATCATTTTATCCAAAACAGAGTTAAAAAAGAAAAAAGAAAAAAAATAAGGATTCTAATTACCTTATTAGGGTTAATTTTGTAATTTTAAACGTTTTGGATCTCAATTTCATCATATATGTTAATTACAATTCAATTTTTTTTACAGCTTTTTGAGGGAACGACTATTATAAGACAAACTAATAGTTTAAAGATTGCTCTGAGATGCTTTAACATGAAATTGCAGGGACAAATAATTAAATTAACCCACATGTTTTTTTATAATTAATGAAATTGTCATATATAGCTTTTGGAGGGACAAATAATGAAATTGTCATATGGTAACTGCAATACAAATTTTTTTTTTTGACAGTTTTTGGAGGGAACGACTATTATAAGATAAATTAATGGTTTAAAGATTAGCCTCCGAGATACTTTAAAATGAAATTGCAGTGACGAATAATTAAATTAACCTGTAATCTTTTTTGTTATGATCATAAGATGGGACCAAAAAAAAAAAACAAACAAATTAACAAAACAAAAATAAATTTTAATGTTATCTAAAGCAAAGTTAAAGCACAGAAAAACCACTTAAACTTTGCTTTGTCTTTATTTATGCTAGGACATGGTCAACAGCTAGAAGGCAATATAGGAAAGAGACAAGATGGAGGGACAATCATTAAGATCCAAACAGCAAATTAATGTATATGTCATATATACATGTAATGGGATTTCCAGTCATAAAACTTTTTAATGAATAAATTATAAGAACTGATTTACAAAAGTATAATTTGAAGTTAATCTGTTAGTGTCAGTTTTTGTTAGTATTACACGGTTTTTTAATCGAACAGATTTTGCGTTGTGATTGTAATCTCTTGATTATTTTTCTTTTATTTTTGTAATCTTTCTTTTATTTTCGTAAATTGATAGTATCTTTTTCTCGAGGAATCGTGAGTTCTCTCCTACGTCCGTTTCTCCTTCTCTTGTTTCTCTATCCATTGAAATCTTCATCAATATCTATGATCTTTAGTCCTGTTCCTTCTCCTTCTCATTCCGTTTTGTGCCATCTGGAGGAGAGTTCACATTAATTAGTAGTAAAATTATTTTGTGATATATATTTCAAATCAAAAGAGACAAAACAGAAACAGCCTATTACCACAGAGAGAGAGAGAGAGAGAGAGAGAGGACGAAATTCCACACACCTGTAGTTTAAATTTATTATATTTCTTGGTCATAAGAAGAAGGTTAAGATTTTAGGGAAAAAAACCCCTCAAAATAACTAAAATAAATGGATTAAGAAATAGAAAAATAATATATTTAGAAAGTGTACTAGTAAAATTCTCCACATGGCAACTAATTGCATAATAAAATTTATGATCACACAATATTTAAAAAAACTCATCCTGCTTCTTCCTGTCTTTTTGTCTCTCTTACTTTCTTTCTTTTTCTAACATGAAACTATACACATAAATTTATTATCAAAAGTAATCATAAATCCTCTATTTTTTAGAATATCTAAGAAAACTCAAAAATTTTTCCTAAAAATCCAAGGATTTACCAAAATATATATTATAATTTATCATTTTTAAAAATATGCTATAATAATTTTTAAAACTATCAATAAAATATGTTATTTGCTACAATATCCCATGTTCTAAATAGCAATCAAAGGAAAATTTTATACATAGAATATTAACAAAAGTGTATGTGAGAAGGAAAATTGTGTTTAAATAAGGGGACATTTGTGGAAAAAAAAAGTCAAAAGGACGAATAAGAAAAAGGAAGTTATAAAAGTCATATTCAATAAAATAATATTTCAAAAGATAAAGGGAAAATATTAAACTAATATTTATAAAAAAGTTAAAAAAATATACATCACACAATAAAGATAAAATAAGTTATGGGGCAGAAACAAATTATGCTAATATTTGATATAATTACTTCTTTCTCCCGCAAAGACTTATAAGAACAGACACAAATAGAAATAAATCCTTACAATAAATGTTATATTTTGCACTAAACATGGGTATAGTCTTGACACTGAAGACGTAGAAAATGCAAGTCTTGAGCTAGATTTACCTGGAATCTTTATAGTATTAATGTTGTGACGAGACCTCTAAGTAACTCATATAAAAGACGTCTAACCCATATGATAAGTCAGTAATTTAATGGAATCAAAAAATACGTTGTGGGATCAAGCAAACAAAGGGGACCTACAAAGACTCCATGATCTTCTGATCCAATTAAATCATGTGGGCCATATTCATCAGTAGTGACTCTTGGTCAAAGTCCAGTTTAGAGAAGTCTTGCCATTAGAAGGCCTCTAGACTTGTGATACTCTTCTTCTACATAGCACACCAGTAGACAAGTCACTATAGACTATGATGCAAAATCTATAACTTCTCTGGTACTTTCTATGCATCGAATCAATTTTTATTGTTTAAATATGAGGAAGTTTCCTCATTCTGAGCAGCGATATTTTCCTTTGTGTTAAGGGGAAAAAAAATCTTAAAGAAGTTTAAATATGTAAAAAAGATTTTTAAAATAAAAAAGATGATATTCATTTGAACTTAATTTATTGATATAAAAGATTTAGTTAAGTTATTAATATAACTGGTGATTAAGGTAAAAAATACTGGGAAATAGAAAAATAAAACAAAAATATGTCAAATTATTGTTTTATGGGTGTATCATTTATGCACAATGGAACTAAATAATTTATCTAAAAGTTGATGAGACACTTTTAGATAAGACATGACTGAAAAGTTGATACAACAAATAATATGAAACTTCACACCCTACCCTTTTTCTTTTAAGAACGGATGATTGTCACAACAATGGGTCATCTTTTCCAATTGTAATAAATAAGCTTATTTGATCTCTTCTAAACCATTTATATTTATTTTTTTTTAGCAATTTTTATTCATTTGTTTCAATTTTTTTTTATTCAGGTGTAATGTTATCTTTGTAAATATTATTGTAGACATTTTTATAAAAAAATAAAAAATAGATATTTTTTTAAAATATGTATTCCTATCTAGACGTTTATGAATACTAATCGTGCCACGTACGATGCACGTGTTGAGTTATAATTGAAATTTTTATAGTGTAAAAAAAATAATTGTAATATAAAAAAAATTTTAAAAAAAATTGTTAAAAGACCTAAGAGTTTATATCGATAAGAGTACAAGTCAAAAAGTTTAATTTCATCGTAGAACCATGATAATATATACGACATAATATAAGAAACATTCTAATATCTTCAAATAACAAAATACAACTCATTTTGTTATTTTGTGAAACTTGCATATTGACATTTTTATTAAAAAAATTATTTTTTTATGCTAAAATGGGCTCATTACAAGAGTCAATAATCTATATATAATATAATTTTATCAGTATTCTATGAAAGAGATTAATAGAAATTCTTTTAAAAATATTTATAGTATGTGAAAAATATGAATACATTTCTCTCTTTCTTATTAGATATCATATCCAAAAACAGATAGGTGGTTTCATTGTCACACTTTTCTTGACTCCATCCCTTCTAAACACACACCCCTATTAAATTCAAAAGGATTAGATTTGCTTATTACAGTCTAATGAATTCCAAAATTATCCCTAATTATTTCTATAAAATAAAAGCACTCTACATCAAATTTCTTTTCACACCTACTTTTTTTAATTTTTGGTTTATTTTGATGTCCTACTCCTGAATATCTACAAAAAATAATAAAAATAATAATTAGTAGAAAAAAAGACGTCATGTTGTAACCTATAATTCATATTTTCAGATTCCTTAAAACAAAACAAACTAACTAAGATAATAGGTTGGGGAATTTTACATTGATTGAGAAATAGTGAATTCGTTTGTATATGATCTATTTGATAAGCTGAAGAGGGGAAAAAAAAAGTAGAGACATCAGATTTTAAACATATTTGAAAACATTTAAATTAAAAAGCGCTTAATATATTTGTAGGTTAAATAAAAATTTTGGTAGAAAAAAATTGAAAAGAGACGACAAACAAGAAAAGATATTCATATATACACACATATAAGAATGGTCTTAAATCCAGTTCATGATAGTATTTGACAATGTGAACTTCAGTTTCTGTAAAAATAAACTTTAGTTATTAGGAATATAAGCTCATGCAGAAGGAAATATAAAATAAAGAGAATTACTACAACAAAAAGGACTTTTAACGACACAAAATTCACGACATTTTTCTTAAAATGTCGTTAAAAAAACTTTTCAACGACATTTTGCTATGAAATGTCATAGAAAGGTCTCTTTTACGACATTGAAAAGAAAAATGTCGTCAAATTTGGCTTTATTATAAAAATGCTTTTTAACTCATCAATTATAATTTCCAATTTCAAAGGAATACTCAAAAAAGAGTTCCCAATGCAATTTAAAAGTATACTACCTAAGAAATTAGAAATAAATTTATACAGATATTATAACTATAAGAACCTTGACACTCTTGACTTTTCATCAAATTTCAATGAAAAAATACTCATTTTGGTTGGAACGAACGTTTTGGTTTCTTTTGTTTTTGTTTTTGTTCTTGTTTTTTTTTTATAATGTTATATATTTTTTTGGTTAGTTTTGTTGTTTGCTGCCCATGGTTTTTTTTTTTTTTTAATAATCTTTTTGCAATTTTTTTCTTTAAAATTTATACATTTTTTTTCTAAAATTATGTGTTTTTTTTTTCCCCTTCGGATTGCTTATCGTTTGTTGCCCAAGATTTTTTTTTTTTTGGGCTTTGTTTGTTGCCCATGTTTTTTCCTTTTAAATCTTATATCTTTTTATTTCAAATGTGTTTCGCCTTTTTTTTTTTTTTTTTACTTCTAGTTTTCACTTAAATTAATAATTTTATTTAAAAAAATGCGCTCACCTAAATAATTTTCTTACGTCTTTTGAAATGTTATCTCATCTAAGATGACTTTCATAATTAAATTTTTTTTCTAATTGCAGTAAACATTTTTGTTTTGGTCTACGTTGTTTTTTTTTTTTTGTTAATTTTTTTGAAGTTATTCGAAAAAAAAAAATCTTTTTTTTGAAGAAAGTTTTTACATTTATTTTTATTAATTTTTTATTTAATATTATGTCTCTTTATTTTAAATTTATAGCACCAAATACTTTTTCTTCTGCTTTATCTCTATTCGGCAATTTTTTTTTTGTCTAATATGTTCTCAATTTTTTTTTATTTGAAAAGGATTCAAACTCTCTACCTTAGAGTTAGATGCGTAATTGCCATTAGGTTTTACAGCAGCCACCTCACTTAAATATTTTCCTTACATTTTACAGCAGCCACCTCACTTTAATATTTTCCTCACATTTTTTTCTAAAAAATTATCTCATATTTTCTGTATGTTAAAATGATTTTTACCTTAAAAGCCTAGTTAAAATTTTTTTTTCACTATACCCAAAAAATTTATCAAAAATTTTACACGGACTTGCATTAGAAACTAGCTTTTGTGATTAAATTTAAATAAAAAATTGTTTAGGTACCTTTTTTTTTTTAAATGAAAATTCTTTAAACTTATGTTAAGTTCAAAAACATTTTCAAATGGAAAAAGGTGTAGATAGTGGTTCAAAAAAAAAAAAAAAGGTGTAGATAAATATATACATATGTACAGAAGAGTAGTGATCACTTTTTTTTTTTTTTTGGGTTGAAAGTGGTGATCAAATATTTACCTTACAAATATTAAGTAATATTGATATATGATAACTCCTTCTGGAAAAAAAAAATATATATATATATATATATCTCCTGAAGAAAAGGACGGGTATAACTACCTACACACTTTCTCAAAAATAAAAAAAAATTAAAAAATTAAAAAACCTACACCCGGTTAATAATAAATATCTCTTCATTTATAATATTAAAATTCAACTTAAAATAGTTAAGCCGGCAAATTGCTAAAGGAAGAGGCGGCAAACTAAAATTTTGTTGTTGGCACTAAAATGGCTTTTGAACAACAAAAAATTGGCGCTTTGTTTTTCAATTAAATTTGCATTATGAGTGACATAGAAATTTCGTATCCACATACAGAACAACTCAATTCTACTAACGCAACTTGGTGTTGAAAGGTAATTTATGTTTTCGTCTTATTTCTTTGCTTTCTATTCATCGTAATTGGTTTTGCAATTCTTTTGACACAGTTGTCCATCAGCTCGAAATCGAACACTAGTCTTTGCCATCCAATTGCTCGACTTAGAGCCTCCACTACGGCTTCGTCACGCGTATGCATCAAATAATTCCCTATAAATGTTTCTTCTTCCTCATGGAGGTCGTCCTTTTATTGTGCACCTTTATTTTTCTAAATCCTTGTATTGGGCACTTAAAGAAAAGCTTAATTGCTTTCTATGGGCTCTTGATTTGTGCAGGCAGCAAAATGTTTAGAACACAACAAAGGCAAAATCAATTACTTAATTGGGTCTTGGAAGGCTAGAGAGAGAACGGTTGGAAGTGTGTTTGGGATAAAAGTACCAAAAGATTATGATCTTGATGACTCCGGTGATGCTCAGTCCTCTTCGATCTGTCTGAGATGCGCCATTTCATATCAAATGGAAGATGATGAACAAAAGCAACGATGCTCTCTCTCTCTCTCTCTCTTTTTCCCATTTTTTTTAAGGGTGGTTTTGTTGTTTTCTTTTCTACATCTGTATTATGGGTCCATGGAAGAAGGTCGAAGAGGACGCCAAAACAAGAATTAATTTGTATCTGTATAGCTACATGGAAATAATATTGAAATGTTTCTTCCTTTGAATTTCAATAATGTTTTTGAATTTTAAATAAGATTAATTTTTTTGAATTCTAATATTAAAGATTATATTAATTGTATTTAATCCAGATTTTCTTCTGGAAATTAAAATTATCTAAAAAAAAAACCAAAATAAAATTCAAATTCATGACAATAATTACATGTGATGAGAAAATTTTCACGACATTTTTTGGCCGCTGTGGAAGATACGTTTACAAAAAAAAGGAAAACATTTAAAGACACTACCCAAGTGTCATGAAAAGAGATTTAACGACATCCTTTACGACAATTTAGAAAATGTTGTTAAAAATTTTAGACTTTCCACAACACCCCCATACAACGACTTTTGTAGAAATGTCGTCGAATCTGATTGACGACATTTTTTAAATGTCATTGAAGACCTTTTTTGTTGTAGTTTCATGATCGCTTTAGTTACATTTCCTTCTGTATGAATTCATATTCCTAATAACTGAAATTTACATAACTGGACATCATTAGGTATCGGATTTAAGACTATATATATATATGCATAGTAAAGAATCAATAACCAAACTATTATAATGCCAACGAGAACAATGAAAGCCAATAATACAAAAGAAAGAAAAAAAAAAAAAAACCAAACGAAACATCTTGGAAAATAAAACCCAAAAAAAAAAACACAAAGACAATGAAAAAAAAAAAAAAAGACTAACGTAAAACTTTGGACAACAACGAACCAAAAAAAAAAAAGGGCGGGGGGCATGACTGATATAACAACAAGTAATTAAATTAGAAAACAAATCGTAACATGGCTTATTAAAGCAAAGAAAATGTTAATGACTGAAATTACAAAGATGACTCATAATCTTTTCAAGTCAGAATCATAATAAAAATGAAAATAATTGAGAACATGGCTTATTAAAGCAAAGAAAATGTTAATGAACAAGATTTTTTTAAAAAAAAATTTTCCAGAAGAAAGAAAAAAAAAAAGAAAAGTCAATTTTCAGTCCCTAACAAAGGATGAAAAAAATGATTTAAAGAAAAGAAAAGAGAAAGAATACCAAAATTGAAGTACACAAGGCAATTATGAAATAAACAAGAGTTTATGTCATTTCTTTGATATATTTAAAATTAAGAATAAAACTAAGATGTATAACTGGGATAATAATTTCAAAAAAGTTATCTATACGTGACTAAAATAACTTGAAAAAAAAAAAAAAGAAAGTTGATACATATTTAAAAGGAATCAATTTTTATATCATATTTAAACCTTGATAATCTGTTTGGCAATGTTAAAATGAAAATACCAAATAAAAATTAAATAAATAAACAAAGTTAACAATTGCATGCAAGGAATATAAGTTACATTTTTACACAGTTAAATAAAAAAAATAAAAAAAAAAGAGGAAAAAGGCAAAAAAGTAGGGGACATGAGTTACTGTTTGAATGAGCTTTTACACAGTTAGATCTAACACCTACACGGTTAGTATCATGAACAACTGTCTACAATTATTGACTAAAGCCATACCGAGAGTGAAAAAAAAGAAAAAAAAAAAAAAAAAGAAACACCAAAACGCACCGTTTATGACTACCAAAAATGAACAGTAGAATTTTATCTACTCTGTTATATACGTTGGATGTGATGCAGATTTAAATGAACGCAAACCCACAAAAACATCCAACAAAAGTAAGGTCGTCATTTTTGACGAAAACAGAATTGTGTGTTCATTTCTTGGCTTTTCACAATAGAGAACTAGGATGGGCTGGTCATCATTGATGTTTCTCCTTTCCCTTTTACTTCTCTCCCAATCTCTCCACTCATCATCTCTTTCATCCTTTCCTTCTCCTCCTTTTCCACCTCCTATGTGTCATCCTACTGAGAGCTCTGCTTTGCTCCAATTCAAGAACTCATTTTCTGTCAAACATGGATCAACCACAGTCTCTTGGCGGAATGGCACGAATTGTTGTGAATGGGCGGGGGTCTCGTGTGATAGCGATTCGGGTCATGTAACTGGTCTGGACCTGAGTTCAAGCTTCCTACAAGGACCTCTACATTCCAACAGCACTCTTTTCTCCCTTCTGCATCTACAGTCTTTAACTCTCGAAGATGTTGATTTCTGTGGCTCTCCAATTCCTCCTGAAATCGGTGGTTTCAGCAACATGACAGATCTTCTGCTCTCTGGCACCAATTTTACCGTAAAGTCCCTATTGAACTCTCGCACCTCTCCAAACTGGTTGCATTTTTCGTCTCCTCTATTAAATCAGTCGAGTTAAAGCTGGAGCAATATGTCTTCAAACGAATGCTTCAAAACCTAACCAACCTAAAGGAACTAAGCTTATTCGATTTAGATATGGTTGATGTTGAGCCGATTGGTTCCTTGATGAATATATCTTCGTCTCTGGAGCAACTTTACATTTCGTCATGTCAGTTGCGGGGGAATTTCCCGGAGAACATTTTTCGCCTACCAAACCTCCGATGGGTCAGCCTAGATTCAACTTTGATCTTGTTGGTTCTTTGCCTACCTTAATTGGAGCAGTTCACTCACGGAAATTGAGTCTTCCCGCACTAAAATATCTATAAATTTAGGGTAAATTTCATAATAGCACCTCTGGAGAAAATAATATTAAAATCAGCACCACTTTTCGTTCACTTCAGTTCTAGCACTGCCACGTAAGAAATGTGGGGCCCAGTAGCATTTAATGCGTGCAAATTTCCCCGTTTACCCTCATCTCCCGCATGCCCCAAATAAATTTCCAAACCAGCATCCACAGTGTTTAGAGAGAGAAACTGAAATGCAGAGAGAGAAAGAGGTGCTACCGCCGGGAAACGCTCGGAAACCGCCCGAAACCACCACGAAATCCCT
>JAINRI010000091.1:0-35000 GCA_025413485.1 Ficus microcarpa
TGTTGCCCATCAATTAATAATGTCTCATTGATAGTGGTGACAGATTTTGTCATGAGTCCAGCTAAGACTTTTGTGCATGCTTCAAGCCTATCCATATGGGTTGAGTGCCTTGGGATACGCCGCATTCTTATTCTTTGTTGGGTTGTACCGCCACCCATGTGTGCACGTATGTGATTGAGTTTGTTTCCACCAGAAATCTTGTTGTGCCTATCCATACTAGTCGAGGATTGCTGTGGTTGTCGTATCCTTGCTCTTTGGTTAGCCAAGCCACCTTCCACTTGGACTTGCTTGATTCATTAATTCCCACTTAAAGTGTTCTTTCTTAATTACTTAACGATTGATGAAGAGAAAAAGTTGAATGCCGGTGAGAGCTTTAGATGTTAATCGTACAAGACCCTCCTTCTAGAACCAAAATGTTGGAGCAAAATTTCGTGTAACACTAAGTTCCTGTTTGGTTGTTAGTTTATTTTAAACTAAATTGTCCTTTTTTCATCATGGTTTTTATTTTTTTCTGAAAAAGTTTTTTGTATTTTCTGAAAAAGTTTTTTTGTTTTTTCTGAAAAATTACTATTGAAACTTAAAAATCTTAAACTAAACTCATTCACCAAACACCCCCTAAATAAACGTTCATGAACTGGAAAATAAGATCAAATAAATAATATAATCAAGAACATTAAGCAAGAACACAAGAAAACACAAGAGAACCTCAAGAACAATATAGAGAAAACCGAAGTCCGGTATAATTGCCTCAAGGCTTTGTATTGTGAATTATGTCTTATTTTTTTCCTTTCAATTCGAGAGAATTTATGACACATCAGGGATAAAAGAGTTTAATTCTCCTATTAATTTGAGATTTATTCTTTCTTTAATTACAATGAAACCTTCACAATCCGGTGATTTGATATGTAATAAATCCGAGCGTTTAACGTCTTCGATATTAAATATGAGCAATTGAATTCCCTTTGTAAACTCCTGTTAATTGTCAACCATTACTCCCTTGTAAATGCTTGAACTTCTCCCTCTAACGTCTGATATAACCTTAGGAAAACTCCTACTTGGGTGGACTTCTTCCTTATAATTAAATAGGTAGACATCTACATGGGTTGTCAACTATCTTATAATTAGGTAGACTCCTATCTTATTGTTAAGTAAGCTTTCTACCTAGGTAAACTCCTACATCATAACTAAGTAAACTCTTATCTTATAGCTAGGTAGGCTTCTACCTTATAACTAGGTGGACGTCTATTTAGGTAAACTCTTACCTCGTTGTTAGGTAGACTCCTACCTCCTTACTAGGTAGGCTTTTACCTATGTAGACTCTTATCTGGGTTCGGGTCTAAGTTCAACCCATTACTAATAACTTTTATATGATAATGAAAATATCACCCAACAATCACGTCACATTTTAGTTGCATCAAATCAAATTAATATATAATGAATATGTAATCTAACGCTATAGTATTATCGTGATTAACAGATCTTTGATACTAGACTCGGCTGAGTTGGGGAAGAGTTTCCAAACATAGAAGACATGATTAACAACATAGTATGAAAATATAATAGTTCACATTTGCTAAATAAAGTTGGACATTTTATTTTGATAAAACTGTGATGCGAGTCAATTTTCTGACTAGTGTGATGACCTTGTCTTAAGTCCTATTAATACAAAATAGTAAAGCACCAGTGTGATGGATACATTGAACTGAACCATGATAGATATTAGTTCTTTGTTGTATAAGCTGTTGATCAACTGAAAACTTCTTAGTTGTTCAGTTTAAGAACCAATGATCTATCATTAAATTACCATTTTATGAATGGATCGTAATCTTGAGTGATTAGTAAACTCACGTTCATGTATACGTGTATTTAAATCTACCAATGGGTAAGATCACTTCGTAAATTAACAAAATTAAAGCTCAATATTTTGAAGGCATGGTTTATGAAGTGAGGGAAAAGCTAGTCTGTGGAATCCATAACTTCGATTAATGAATATTAAGGAAATTTACATGAGTTGTTAATCCGAATAACTTGGATCAGAGTGCTCGACTTTTATTTAAAGTCAATTCGATATTAATTAAAATCTCAAGTCCTCATTTACCCTCTTTTATCTTCGAGCTTGATTGCTTAATTTAGAGTATTATAACTGCATTAATGGACAAAAAATTTAATAATGAGAGAGGTGCAACAGAAAATATGTTTATATACATCTAACTCTAATTTTATATCAATGAATGCATGGTTTTTTTAACAAAAAGTTTATCGTAAATATATCTGCATAATGTTAGAATGCAGTTTTGGTAGTTGATCGCGGCTCGAACTAAAGCTAACGATAATATGTATTTGATTGACTGAAAAAAAGTATTAATTATTGGAGTTTCGATCATGCAGGTCTATTTGTTACCCTAACTAGCTTTCATAAGCCTGGAAGAGTCAATGGAATTATCATGGACATTTCTATAGTCTTTCAAGATGGTATAATCAAAATCGCTCATCTTGATCTCAGCGTAGCGTGTTGCGCTAACTAATGGGGCATAGGACATTGGGAAGCGTGTTGCCTTAAAACATTCATCACATAGTTATGTTATGTACATTTTATGTGAGTATCAATTGCACATAAAATATTAGTTTTAATTGTTCAGATAAATATTGTGTAGCAATAAATTATCTTAATTGGTAAAATAACTGATGACATTTTCATCTTTAAAAAAAAAGTTTTTATGGAAGGATATTTATTGTAATAGTTAAAGTAAATAAGGACATTTTTATGGAGGAATATTTATTTTAATAGTTAAGATAATATATATATATATATATATATATATCAATTTTGAAGTAAAATTCAAAGACGAACTTAGCCAAATCGTGACATTTAAAACTAGTCAAGTTATCATGGGTACTGCATCTTATGTGCAACATGGGTACAAAAAGGTGAATTAAATATAACTTGAATTTTCAACTCTAGTTTTTGCTCACCCACCACACCACACCCCCCCCCCCCCCCCCGCCCAAAAAAAAAAAACAAAAACAAAAACAAAAAAAGCTAAGTTGAATTTAATGAAACACATGGATAAACTAGACAAAGAATTCACAGTCTCTCATTGAAGATTGGCGTGACCAACATTGGCCGGAGGTAGGAGTTGGGTTAAATGTGGATGCCGACGTCAAATTTGCGACCATTAGTTGTGTTTTCAATGTTTTCAAATAATGTTTTCCCGTACTACGTACCATAAGTCTCAACAATCCCCACTCCAATAAAATTTATCATCACCATAGTGTCCTCTTCAAACGATGATTCATCCATTAGGAATATCACAATCTATCAAGATCTTCACTGCATTAGGATCCCGCGTTACTATAAAGTTTCTCAAAATTTCCGATCCTGAATTTTCTGGCCATTGCAATATTTGCGGAGTCCAATATTCGTATTAACTTACTTTGGAGTTCCTTTTCAAAGATTAACCTATTAAGAAAAATAGCCTAAACTTTTTTAAATTAATGTATAATTCCATATTTAACCAGTATAAGATTTTTTATTTGCACATACTCGTAATCATCGTCACTTTCACCAAAGTTGTAGAATTGACTATGCACTTTATTATACGGTGCGTACACTATATATTTATGTGTGTGTGTGTGTGTGTGTGTAGTTGTCATCTTCATCTATGGCTGGAAATATCCCTTATGTGCCTATACCACCGACAGAAATTGAGTAGCCTACGCAAGACCACAGCACCGACGAGCCAAGGACAAACACACAAAATTTTAGGAGATTAGATTGGTCTCTTTACTTGTGAAGGCTTAGTGCAGGATAGTTGTGGAGAGAGTGTAAACCTACACTATATAATAAATGAATTTTAGTTGCCACATTTTGTTATTACAGAATAAATGAATTTTTGTTGCAACATTTTGTTATTACACTTTTAGTCCATATCTTGTTATTAATATGTAATTGTTCACAGTTTTTGTTGTGACTAAAATTTTTAATCATGTGATATTTAGTCACGGAAAAAGTTTTAATGATGCCATGGTTAAAACTCTCGTGACTAAAAGTTTTAGTCACAATAAAAATTTGTGACTTTTAACAGATTAGACAATCTTGTGATTAAAAGTGAATCTAAATAATGTGACCAAAAGTATCATAAAAACTGTCGTGATTAAAAGTTATACATACATACATATATATATATATAGGGCTACTTAGAACGTTCTCTTGTATCTTAATATATAATATGTTGTATGTATTGACTATCTAAAAGGTGTTTTTAAAATGACACTATACTAATGTAGTATTATTATTTTAGTGTTTGCACCAGTTTATCTCCATTTAATACAAACTGCATTATAACCTAGATTATTAAAGTACAAATTAGTCATTAATTATTAGTTTATATCATAATTCTAAAATTTAAAAATTAAAATTAAATAAAATAATTTTGTATAGTATTAAACATCTAGTTAATAGTTTTTGATTTTTTAAGACTGAATGGATTTTAAGCGTCTAAATTAGCTAGTAAGGTTTTGGTTTAATTTGAAACTAGATGGTTTTTTTTTTTTAATTTAACTTGAGAGTAGGGGGATTTGAACTCTACATCTCTAGATGAAGTTAGATATGATATTCCCATTAGATTATACCTGTAACTACAAAACTACACAGTTTTTGGTACAACAATATTTGAATTTGTTATCGCTAAAACGTTTCTTTACCATGTCAGTCACGCGCGACACCCAAATCACAATGACGAGTTTCACATTTTTAGGTGATGATGAATAATGCCATCACTATTGATCCATTTTTCTTAGCGTCGGCATTATTGTCGCCTCTAAAACCTTTTAGCAACAAACCTATGACAAAATCTTTCTTTGCGATAACATATCGTTATTAGAAATTTAGGGACAGTTGGTTTCTTGAATTTGACCCATCTCATTTTAGAAATGAAAAGAAAATGGTGTTTATTTTGACTTAAAATCTCATCTCATTTAGAATTGAGAAGGGGAAAATATATATGTATGTATGTGTGTATGTATCATATTTTAGAATCAACCATTCCACTCATTTCTATTTCAAACTTATTTTGCATAGTAACATTTTCATATTTTAAAATCTCTCCCACTTTAAGTTTTAAAATTTCACAATTTTCTTCATTTCATCTCCGATTAAAACGATCTTTTTTTTCAATATGTTCATAATAAATAGAGGAACAAAAAAATAGAAGAACAAATATGTATTCATTCCTTATTAAAATAGGATAAGATTTTATTAGATTTGTTTAAAAAAATGATTTTAATTCCTAATATATATATCCAAATCATATCTCAGAAATTATAGAAGAAAAAAAATGCACATCCAAACGCCATTTCTTTGTCAGAAAAGTTGATTTCTCATTTCAAAACAAGATTGTTTTTTGTTTCAAGAGTGAACATATATAAGCCAAACGGATCCTTAATAAAGAAACACATGTTTTATGCATAGAAACGCAAGATATACAATATTTCTCTGTCGTTGCTGTTCTGTATATGTATATCCTGATTATTACTAACTGAATTAATTGCCAAATTACTTCCCTCGAAGAGGAAAATAAAAAAAAGTCAAGTATATGGCTAGCGTTAATACCATATATCTCTTTTATGTTGATTTGTTGACGTTGGTGTACCAATAAATTAATTGAATCCTTTAACCATGTGTTTAATTATGAAGACGAGATTGGAAATAACGTAAGATCAGAGTACATTTATGTTTGAGAGTTGGGTTATGATATCAATAGATCATTTCATCAGGAAACATTTATATGAGAGTTATTTCACTATGTACAAATACACACACACACATTATGAATGGAAGTTATGGCGGTGTTTAATAAAATCACACTATTTTAACTTTTTTTAGTATATATATAATATTATTCTTTGTTAAAAAATGATGTCAATATTCTCTAGCATACATAATGATAATTATAAGAAAAATGAAAACTATAAGATTGATCTTAAATGGTAAGAAAGCGATTAATCATTAAAAGTAAGAAAAGGAAGAGAGAGAGAGAGAGCGAGAGGCTCGTGCGCACACAAGTTCATGAAAATCATTAGGAAAATTTACCACAAAAATAAGAGCTTTTTCTATGGTGAAACAACTATATATATATAAATTTTACCTTTTTTCTTTCTGGTCTTAGTGCGATATTCTTGTTTTTTCGACTTTGAGATGAGGAGATTTAGATTTGAACTAATTAACAATTGATCACACGAAATTATTGCTAGATTCGGAATGTAACGAGTGAAATTATTGGTGTTGAAACTCATATCTATGGGGGAGGGTCGTTTGGAGCAACATTTTCAAATGGTATTTTACCATTTGGATCTAAAGCTCCTAATTCTACGTCAAGCTTTCTCTCTTTATATTTAGTGTTTGAGTTCATTTTGAACCCAACTATACTTTATGATTGATTTTTTTTGTCTTTTTCCGAAAAAGTCAACACAAATTATAACTAATTTTGAAAAGTTAACCAATTTCAACTGAAAAACTTTATTCCATTTCAAATTCAACTCGAATACCAAAGGCATCAACTATAACTTAAAATGTCATAATATCAGCACACAAGATTATCATACATTTTAGTAGTGGTCCATTTATGATAGAAAAATTAAAAAAAAATGAAGGACTGAAGCATGAGTAGAAGGTAAATTACTAAAATGAATGTTGCGTAGTAGATTGGATGGGTGAATTGAACCCGTTTCACATTATCTAATTTATCCCATATATGAAAATAACAATTTTAAATCAACTGGTAACATGAATTTAGTTAAATTTACTTGCCCAATCAATCACTTAACATTCATTTTACCAAATTACCGCGATAAACTCATCACGTAATATTCACATACTTCATTTCATTTTTATTAGAGTTTTTGTCATAGAGGACACATATTGAAAGGTTTGATAAGCCCGAGACCAATAGAGTTTGTGACGTTTGTGTCAAGAAAGACACATATTATAATTTTTGTCACAGTGTGTGACATTTCAAGTTTTAGGCTTTGTTTGGTAACAGAGTTTAACTCCAACTAAATTATATCTTTTCATCTCAATTTTTATTTTTTTTTTTTGAAAAATTAACAAAGTTTATAACTACTTTTTAAAAAGTCAACTCAACTCAAACTTAAAAATTTCATCTCAACTCAAACTCAAGTCATTCACCAAACGGACCCTTAGGGACAGAGTGAAACTACATATATTTCTTGGAGACTGAAATTGAAATTAACCTTACAATTTTATATTGGATTTTGTTTTAAACAAAAGTTTTTTTTTAATTTATTTCTTTGAGATCATTTTTTGTCATTAAACTAGTTAAAATTGAGCATTCCGTCAAATATATAAAATTTTTTATACTATAAATATCTTGGTACATTTTAAATAAAGTTCAAAGTAGATGATATATAATTTTGAATTGAAAAATGTTAGGAATATCAATTCTAATTCAAAATTTTTTAATATCAATCTATATAATATATGACTTATCATTTAATTGTATCTACCGACTAACCGCTAATAACTCAAAACTTAAAGTTAAAATTGATATCTCTGACACATACTCTTCTGAATAAATACATAATCACATGGTACATTATCGCGTGTGTGTATATATATATAATTTTTTTGAGAAATATTGCATCGATGTACATTTTCACAAATTTCCCTCAAGAACAAGATGTATATTTTTGCTTAATGCCACTTCAATTCCACCTCAGCGTACGAACAGTCCACCTTGATGAACAGCGCGTGGAACCAGATTTTTTTGGCCAATTAAACGGACAGATCTGAAGGCGGGGCCCACAACCATGCCCCTCACTGGGGTAACCGTCACCGCTAGATCCGGCAGGTTTGCATCTCAGCCGCACGTATGTATTCTCATATGACAACCTTTTTGACATGACACTAATGTTCGTTGCTTTTCTTTTTCTTTAAAAAAAAGAAACAAAAGAAGAAAAAAAAAATTGGATCCTTCCCTATTAAATTAATTTTTTTTTATAATTTGTTTTATGAAAGCTTAAGAATATAAATTAATACTCATTAAAAATTCTTTTTTTCTTTTTTCAAAAGACTAAACAGTTTTATAATAACAATTAATAAAATCATAATGGTATCAAACGTGGCCGGCTTTTTTTTTTTTTTTTTAATCAAAATACATTAAATAAACATTTATATTTAGGAAAAGGAAGATTTGAACAGAAATGGGAAAAGGTAACTTTAGGGCCCAATATTCTTCTTGGGATTGGTAAAACAAAATAAATATCTATATATTCATTTATTATTTATTCAAAATAACCCAAACAACCAAAAAAAAAAAAAAATAAGTAAATAAAAGAAGAAAATAAAAAATAAAAAAAGAAACAACCCTCGGTTTCCCCTTATAAATACCACCTCCCACCCCTCCCCTAAAACCTACACCTTCCCCTCTGTGTCAAAGCCAATAGCCAAACCTCTCTTTTCTGTTTACAATTCTGTCCTCTCTCTCTCTAAAAATCATCTTCTTTTGTTCTCTGTTCTCTCTCTCTCCTTTTTTTTTTTTTTTTAACTTTTCCTTTTGACAAATCCTCCTTCCAAATCTCTTCTCTTCTATTCTCTTTGTGATTGGGTGAGGATCCCAAGCCAAAAAGAAATGTTATCTTGTTTGTGTGTACGTTTGGTGGGTGTTTATGGATGGCCCTCTTTGTATTCTTCCACAGCTTTCTTGAACTGCATCTGAGAGACCCAAAAAAAAAAAAAAAGAGGAAAAAAAAAAAGAAGAAGAAAAGAGAGAGATTTTGTTAATTTGCATGTCAATTAAGAAAAGTACTCATTTTTAAAAGGCAAAAAAAAAAAAAAAAAAAACGCTCTTTATCTCTCTATCTCTCTCTCTCTATGCCTTAATTGGTTGCGGTTCAATAAAGCTGTGGGAAGATACAAATAGGGTCAAAAAGGTTATTTGTTGAAGATCGGCAGGAATTCACCGGCTCATCCCTTTCTTTGGTACATTACTTTCCTTTTGATATATTTCACTAGATCTTTCTTTTTTTGCTTTGATTTTCCTGTCTATAAATAATTTTTGAATCATTGGGTTTTTCTTGATTTGTTTTTGTTTGTGAAGTTTTTTGATCTATCTTTTCGCATAGAAATATGACCCACGAAATTTTTACATGCAAAAATTGGGTCTAACAAGGGTTTGTGTGTTTATCATATATAAATATAATTCCTGTGTAACCCTAATTCTTTACATATATGAGATTTTTGTGGGAACTTTTTTTAATTTCTGTTTCAGATTTAGAGAAGAATCTGATATATAATTGCGTGTTTATTTGTGAGAAACAAGATTTAACCATGCAGATTTGGATATGTGTCAAAATTTTCCTTTAAAATCTGTTGTTGTTTCGTCAATCTCTCTTATCTCTTATCCCTTTCCCTCTTTATTAGGTAATAAAAACTCTACTCATACTGCATTTTGATATGCCTCCTTGAGAAGAAATCTTCATATAAATATCTTGTATAAAAATGTTTTTTTTTTTTTTTTAAGTTGTACTTCATAATCTTAAGGACCAATCTATTTTAACTTATGCTTTTAAAGTGCTTGATATATATATATATATATATATATTACAATTTGTGTATGAAACTATTTGTTTGATTTCTAAGTTTTTCTTCACAATCTTAATTAGGATCAATCGATCGTCCATGTTCATCATGTGCATTTACAATAATACATTTTTCCAGCAAATATATATTTATATAACGCTGCTTTTTTTTTTTTTAATAAATATTCGGTATAAGTTAATTGTGTAGTTTAGATTCTCGTCCGACTTTTGCATTTTTGTTTTTTGGTTTTATCTGAGATCTTAACCCATTTAAGAAATGTTTAGGGTACAGTGTCCACATGTATATGTTCCATGCAAGTATGTGTATATTGTTTCTTTTTTCTTTTTCTCTTTTTTTTCTTTTTTTCTTTTTTGATCAAACGCCATTAAATCAGGTTATTTTTTAAACAAATAAGCCTATTTAGATGATCTGTACTTAATCTGTCGGTTCATAAAGTAACAGTACTTGTAGTCTATTGTCCAATTTTATTTTTATTTGTGAGTGTGTGTGTGTGTGATACAAAATTCCACCTTTCAGATTCCATTAAAGTCAATATCTAATCTTTTTAAGTGACTATAATTCATTTGCACGATCACTCTGTTGCCGTCTTTTATTTATCTGCTTCGCTGTTCTTTTTGTTAGATAGTTTAGTGTTACAGCCATCATTTTTTTACTTCCTTCACCTTGTGTGTGTGTGTGTGTGCATATATATATATATATATTTATATATATGCATACATATACATTTATATATATATATATAGTAGGCTGGACTTTATAAAGTACCACGAATATAACTTAATTTAGGGGCCTTTCTTCTTAATTTAGATATGAACCTAGCTGTGAACGAAATTCAGAAAAAGAAGAAAAAAAACCACTTCAAATTAGCACATATAAAAACAATTTCAGTGGCAAAAATGTCTAGTTGGACCACAAGGACTATCCTATAAAGCCTCTTTTTCATCATGAACTCTCACTTCATTATTAGCTTACACTTGGCTTTGAATTAGCAACCAATTTTAGATCTAGGTGGATGGAGTTTAATTCTTTGAAAGAAAATCATTTTTAGATCTTAGGAATTAATAGCCCCGGATCATTTTGTACATTGTTTCTTAAATAGATCCCATGGATATGCCTTGTGATAACCTCTTGGTTTCTAGTTTGGTGAAATTGGCCCCAAAGATAAAAAGAACAAGTAGAGGAAAAATATGGGGAGAAAAAAAAAAGAAAAAGAAAATTTAGCCATTTAAAATATTATCAATTTAAAAGGTAAAAGCTAAGAATAAACAACAATGGAAAATGTTATCAAAACTAGATAAATTAAAGATAAGAATTGATAATTAAAGAGAATACGAAGTTAGCCACAAGAACAAGAAAAACACTTGGCCTTGTTTGGTTCACATGTCAGAACTTGTGTGTTTGAACTGAAAAATCTTTTTTTTTTTTTTTTTTTTAACCTTGGTGGATTTGGGATGAAACCCCTTTATTGAAAGGGGGCCAAAGATCCCATATTTACGGGTTTAAACTGGATTTTTCAATCCGATTATAGTCCTGAATGTTTTTGCCAAATGCCGATTTGGACGAGTCAAATACACACATCTTGAAAACTTAATTAGCTAGGTTTCTCTCTCTAATTTTCTTTTTCTAATTGAGTTTAGGAAAGCCAAGTGTCAAAACGCCAAAAGCTAATCTAGATCACTTGCAATTAAGAAAATAACTTATTCAACCAAAAAAAAAAAAAAAGGAAGAAAATAACATGTTCATTGTCTTTAAATAAATAAATAAATAACAGTTCAGGCTTTCATGTGTACAAAACTGTAACCATCTTCCATGATCCGTACTAAGAAAAACACCAAGAATATTCATATGTCCCAGTGATGGAGTCATTAATTATATATAGCCAAACCAAAACCTACTTGCATAAATATATATATATATATATATATATATATGTATATTTTTACCGTTTAAATAATAACTGGCATATTTCATGAAATTTAGCTGGATTTCTCTACAGATTCGTTGGAGCTCTCACGGGGTCTCTCCCATCCTATCCAATTAATAATATAGGCCTACCTTTTTGCTAGTTGTATTAAAGATATATATTGCTCTCATCTTATGATCCAACCACTTTTATCTTTTTTCTTTTTACATAAAAAAAAATGTAGAACATGTTTTATTGTTGCCCACTAATCTAACACATGTGCTAATCGCCAACCTTTAATTTGCTGTTTGATCCCCCTTTAGCAATTTTTTTTTAGTAATTAATCGATCGAGTGGATAATGAGTTGTTCGATCCCATCTCCCTTTCTTTGTTCTTTTCTGCAATTAGATTATTTTAAACTCTTCATTTGTGTTTTAAGACTTCAACTTTTAAAGGGCTTTTGAGCATGCTCATGATTTTTACAGGTGTTGTAGACTTAAAGCAACACAAAGCGGAATAAACAACTTAATTAAAGTTAATCACTCTTATGAGAACAAGTTAGAAAAGGTACGATTTAATTATATTTGTCTTATTTAATATTATAAATGACTTTTTTTTTTTTTTTAAATTAAGGGTAGTGAACATGGGGATTATAAAGAAAGATAAGCCTTTTCTTATGCTTTTTGTGTGTGACAAAAAGAAAAAGGAATAAAAAAAGAAAAGAAAGAAAAAGAAAGAAAGGGATAAGGTAAAAAAGTATAAATCAAAGAGGGACAAATTTTTTTTTCCCCCTAACAACCTAAGTGCAATCCGGTTGATTATATAACTAACAGAATATGCCTAAGTTTGTCCCTGTGGGGTACTGTTTTGGCTTATTGTTTAACTACATTGATAAATCCTTTTATCTGCAGGAATATTTGTTATCTTTTCTTGTCCTCTTTTCTGGAGAAGGGGACAACAGTTAGTGCTATTAGGTTTTTAGTGTGTTCTGAAATGATTTCAATTTTTTTTTTTTTTTTTGTGAGGAATATTTTCTGATGATAAGTAACTATTAATCCAGTTGTGCCATACATATTTCCCAAATAATTCTCTTTCTCTTTAGGCACACGATTACGTGTATAGAAAATCACCAACACAAAATATGACTTATCATAGATGCACAAATGCATTTTTATTAATCATGCATGTCTTCTCATAAAGGACATAACTTTTTTTTTTTTTTTTTCATATATATATATAGTTTAAGAGATATATATGAAGCCTCCGACTAGGCTAGTTCAGTAGGTAAGTGCGAGGAATTTGAGCAGGAGTTCCAAGGTTTGAAATCTGAGTTTTTTTTTTTTTTAAATAATTAAAATAAATAACAGAGCTAGAGACTTCATACTGTAAAGGAAAATATTACAAATTTCGTGATTAATAGTTCTTAGATTTAAAATCTAAAAGTGCTTTCAATTTTCTTTAATAAATAAGAGTAAAAACTTCATAATATCACAAAAGGAGGAAAAAAAAAAAAGAAAAAAAGGAGACATGAAGTCTAACTTACAATATGGATGAGGAAAAATGTAAAAATATATATGTATATATATGTTCGTGAATTAATTTGGACATTCCTCTGTCCTTCTTTATTTGTCTTTGTCCTTATTGTTTGTCATATCGTCACCATATGCATAATTACATAATTCTTGGGTAACCACATGTGTAACAATTTTATTACTAAAATTAAACTTTTTACAGTACATTTGTATATTTCTAACCGCGCATGTGCTAGCTCATGTTACTATGTAAATTCTTAATGCGTTTCTCTATCATTGGCGATGAGCAAATTAGCTGGCAAGTATTTTATTTTAGAGCACTTTGGTATATATGCATGTGTATAGATAATTATACATATAAGGGCAAAAGGCTTTCATAAGACAAGATAGATATATAAATACATCCTGTATGTATGTATGTTTGTGTGTGCATATATATGTATACTGGTTGAATGGTTGAGCAATAGTTATATGCTAATTGGTGTGACGTGACTGTTCCACTGTTTCCCCAACACATGGGGGCAGCATTATTGCTTCTCTATGCCATTTCTCTTTCACTTGGCCATAATTTCTATGGTACTGGTTCTTCCTTCACAGAAATTATTATCATTATTTTTTTTTTATCTTTTCTCAAAATTAATTTTAGTATATGTGGTTAGCGGATACCGTTAGTTTAGCCTTTATTTTTTACTGTCCCAAAAGGGATGAGCATTATATATAAATATATATGTATATATATGACTTGTGATCTCCTCTTCTTCACATAAGTTGTGAATATTCCGTTGTTGAAAATGTAGTTTGCCCTCATGTGTCAACATCCTTAGGGAAAGGAACTCGGTTTGCGAAAGCTTTGTATAAGTGAAAGGAGAGGAAAAAAAAAAAAAGATTCTGGACTCAAGTACTGCAAACTAGTCAGCTTTTTGGTTAAATTCTGCTA
This sequence comes from Ficus microcarpa, assembly GCA_025413485.1. Classification (NCBI taxonomy): domain Eukaryota; kingdom Viridiplantae; phylum Streptophyta; class Magnoliopsida; order Rosales; family Moraceae; genus Ficus; species Ficus microcarpa. Next base: position 13,992 of record JAINRI010000091.1, read on the forward strand.
GAAAAAAAGTGCTCAGAAATTAAAACAAGTATTAAGCTTCTTCACGAGTAATAATGAGTTACTACAAAATGATTGGTCAAAAATGTTGTCCTCATAAAGTTTAACAAGGTTAATATAAACGAGACATACTTCACACATATGGAAAGACATGACCTTAAAATTAAATCGCTTAAAATTTTATCGCTTTATATAGATATGATATGTGCATATACAGTACATATATTAGCCTGATCTCTCAGTCAGTTCTTCAATCTTTACCTTATCGGTCACCTAAATGAGAGAATGGCCTCTATAATATTATATGCTTCTTCAAGATAATTAGGGTTGTCATTTACTCTTTCTACACACACACACATACGTATATATATGTATATGAATATTAACACACGCGTACTAAATATTATGTACATGACCTTAAGAAATCCTATCAGCTAGCGTTATGTTTTCCCTTATTTATGATCGAAACTGATAGTTTATATGTACAGATATATATAATCATCATGTATATGTTTTTGTTCAAAGGGCACATGTCAGAATATATGTATACATACATAGTGATTAGTGGCTCTCAAAACGAAAAAAAAAAAATAAAAAGAAAAAAAAGGAAGGAAAACAAGTAATTTATTATTTCATCATAACTCGACTTCTAAACAGAAAAAAAAAAAAGTAACGGAAATGCCTTTAAACACAGAGAAAAAGTGGACGATATTTATGTCCAGGGTTTCTGCAAACGTCCCCATGTTACTAACATGACAAACTAATAGACTACTGATAATTTTCTTTTTTCTTTTTTGTGTTTTTCGAAAACAAAAGATAGTTTTTTTTAAAACTATTAATATATATTTTTTATTTTTTTAACCTTCTTTCTAAAGTAAAGTTAAAAAGCAAAAATGCCTCGCAGTTAAGAATGCTAATTAATTTGCTTCAAAAATCCGGAAACTTTTGCAGTTAGTTTTTTGTTTCCATCTCACAGAGGGTTTATTTATTTATTTACTTTTTTTTTTTTTATTTTAACATTTATAACAAGAGCTTAGGGACTCCTAAAGCCCTGATAACTAGGTAGAGAAAAAGAGGGTCTCTAGTGTTGGCTTTTTATACTCAGTACTACAACAGCTCAGAATCGCCATGCCCTCTTGTCGACTGACCCCCTTTTTTTTTTTTTTTTTTTTTTAAATTTGCATATTTATATACTTTGGACCTATTATATGTTTATATTTGTATCTATATATATCCTCCATATAGACTCTCTGTATGTATATATATACTCATCAAAATCCTTGTTGTTAAAAAATTCCCTTTTCTAGCCTATTTATACAGATGTCACTTATCTCCTACACAATTTCAGTGTACTTTTCCACCACTCAAAAACAAGTTTATTTATTTATATATTTATCTTATTATTATGAGAGCAGCCGAATTTATAGACCCTAGAGTAATTGGAATGGGGTTTACTTCAATATTTATATTTATGTGTCCTCTTCAATTAATTTTGGGTTTTCGTACAAAACTTGAAGGCTGTAAAATATTTAATTTATTAGCATATTGAGAAAGAAAAAAAAAACCCCCCAAAAAGAAACAAGAAAAAAGAAAACCAATATAGTTGCAGAAAAAAGGGTTTTTGGTGAACTGGCTAGCAGCAAATAACTTATAATAAAGTTGTTTGGCTGTTGTGAAAATTGCCCAATAGGCTCTCAGTATTGCACCAAATTCTAATAATTTTTTGTTGTGTATCATATATAGCAGCAGAATTGTCACCATTCACCTGTAATAAATAATTCTTCAAGAGCCAACATATGTATAAATATATATATATATATATATATATATATATTGCTGAAATTTAACAGTCTCTTGAAGAGTTTTGAATCTTTGATGACAGAAAAAAGGTGCATAGAATAAAAGTGCATACAATATCTTACCAATTATGAACTACAACATAAAAAGAGTATTATGATAACAGAGAGGGGAATAAATTGAGATAAATTATTAAATTATTTATATTTTTAAGCAAAGAACATATGTATATGTTGCACAAATTCATGATCAGTAAGTTACAATATTTTTGCTATATATACTTAAAGTACAATTATTTGTTCACTTTGATTGTTCCAAACTACCAATTAAAGAAAGATAGTGTACATATATGTATATGTATTGACATCTCAACAACCACTCCAAGCTGATGATCAAATAATTGAACCAAGATATCATGTTCTCCTTCATCATGCATATATACACTATTATATATTTCGTGCATTGCTATTTGTGATTTGTGGAATTTGTTTTCTTTTTATTTATTTTTACTTACTTAATTACTTGTTATGGTCTTCTATAAATTATAAATGGCCCATTTGGACTATTGGTTAGAGTTAGAATTTTATAGATTAATATGAAAATGCATGTTTGATTAAAGTGTGAATTGTAAATGAACTGTGACAAAATAAATAGTACAAAAATTTAAAATATGTTCGAAAATAATATGCAATGTGGAATTTGTTTCACTCATAAAGTTATGAATTTTGAAGTTTGAATTTCATGAAAATGAAAAAGAGAAAGAGAGATGTAGATTTGGGAATCAGACATTAAAAAAAAAAAAATCACCTAAAAACATTGTTCCAAACGGGGTTTAAGATTTCCAAGAAATAATGTATGTATTCTTGTATGTGTATGTGTAGTGCAATCATATAAATCAAGTGATTACATTTTAGTCATGAAATAGTACATATGTAATAAGATTTTAGGAAAAATGTCATAAATTTCTCTTGAAATTTGTCACTAGTGTTAATATGCCTCATGAACTATGAAATGTACCTATTGTGCTTCCTGAACTTTAACATATGTGTCAAGTTATCTCATTAGTTTTTCCGTTATCTTTAATGTCAAAATGCTCATTGAACTTTGCATTTGTGTCAAAATGCCCCATAATATTTAATATTTGTGTTAAACTACCCCTGATTTTTTTTTATATTAAACTACCTCGTTTATGTTATTTAAATTATCTAATATTGTGAATATATATATATATTTTTTATAATAAATTGATATACATATTTTTTAATGCACTTTTTTTTTTACTTATTTTAATTCAAATTTATTTGGGTTATAAGTTTACTTATGTGTAACCATAGTTGGTGAGACTCAAATGCAGGATTTGAATTTCAGATACACTGTTTACTTAGCCTACATAATTTTAAATCATAGTTATAATGAATTTCATTTATGTGTTTGCTTACAACTATAATGAGAATAAGTATTGTAAATTTACTATTATACCCATTCTTACTTATATTTTTTAATTTAAAAAATGATTAGTTCACATATTTTGATATCAATCATAATTAAACTAAAAATTGTAATGTTTGAACAATAAAATAGCATAATTTGTGTAGTTATTTTTGTTAAGAAAATAAAAATGAACCTAAATTTAAATTAAAATAAGCAAAATTAAAAAAAAAAAAAAAAAAAGTGGGTCAGAAAAAGATACTTTTTCTTTTAGTAGAAAAGTGGGTCAAAGATCAAGAGCATTTTGACACAAAAACAAAGTTCATGAGGCATTTTGACATTAATGATAATGGAAAAACTAACGACATTTAATTAGGATGACAACTTGACACACATGTTAAAGTTTATGGGGTACAATAGGTACATTTCATAGTTCATGAGGCATATTGACACTAATGACAAAGTTCATAGGGGAATTTATGATATTTTTTCAAGATATTAAACAAAATTGCTTAGATCTTTATTTTGTAAGTTAGTTGGAAATGAAATTTTTAAGTTTTAGTTGGATGATTTTTCAAAAACTAGTTATAAAATTTTGTTTAATTTTTAGAAAAAGATAAAAATTAAAATGAAAAAAATACAGTTTCATTAAAATTAAACTTTTAATTAAACTTAAATACACTTGAGAGGAGAGGGGGGAAATTAAAGAAAAGAAACTGATGGAAAAACGAGAGGATAGGAGTGGTTAAAAAAAAAAAAATGATGTCAGATGGTGACAAAGTTTAACCTTTTTCACAGAAATGTAGGAGAAGATGTGGAAGGCAAAAAATAAAAGCCTACAGGAAGAACTGTCATCATTGATGATAAAAAGGAAAGGCCAGGGAATCTTCTCTGCAGCGTAACTCTCTTTTTTTTTTTTCACCATTTTTTTTATTTGATTGAAAATTAATCTCAAATATTATTATATAATTAAATTAAACAAATTACCCCAAAAAATAAAATAAAAAAATAAATCATCTTTATATTTATAAAAACGTTCCAAAATTACAGACAACCAGAAAAAAAAATAAAATAAAAAACCCCCCACAACACCAAAAAAAAAAAAAAAAAAAACTTAAGGAAAAAAATTTAAATTAAATTAAAATTAAAATTAAACTATTCTGCAAAACCTTCCCAATTCCCATGCATGTCTCAAATGTGTAGCAGTAGATTTGGAAAAAAGAGAAACTTTAAGCACAAAATGGCATAGAATCTCAGACTTCTTTTTTCCCTAAAACGGGTTTCTCCTGCAGATATATCTTGTTTGTTCTTCAGGAAAATTTAACCCCTTTTATTAATTAATTAGCCCAAAAGTCTTCGTAATCACAATCTTACAGAACTACTGTACTAGTTTCCCAAAGAAAAATTCAAGAAATTTGCAGTTATAGGTTTCATAAATTGTGACATTTTGAAGAAAATGCAGTTCAAAATATATAAATATAATAAAGCAGAGTTTTGGATCTAGAAACAAGATATCAAAATTATGGGTCAGAATTTTTGGCAAGAATAAGGAGAATTACCGGTAACCCAGATGGAGATCACGACGATCTTGAGCCGAATCTACCCCGGCCGCGGCGAATCACGCTCCTGAGAGAGTGTGAAAGAAGAAGATTGAGAATGTCCTGAAAACCGCCATGTTCTCCCACAGCTTTCTTGAGCTTAATTCCACAATTTATCAGTCCTTTTTTTTTTTTTTCTTCTTTTAAGTCTTCAACCAAAAAAAAAAAAGACATGAAAAAAGGAACAAGTTCAAGAAAGCTGTGGAAAAGCATGACCAGGACTACAACAACTTCTACCACTACTACGACGACAACTTGAAAATTTATAATCTCCCTCATGGTCAGATCTCACTTCAACTTCTAGTGTATGTATTCCTAATTCCCTTTTCTCCATAACCTAGACAGATAGATATAGTGAGAGAAAGAGAGAGAGGAGAGAGAAAGATGAGAAATATTGGGCATATGGCCATATGCAAAGCCTCTCTTCTCTCATTATTTGTGTGTGTGTGTGTGTGTGTGTGTGTGTGTGTGTGTGTGTATGGACCACTCTAGCGCATATGTTTATATAATCTGTGAACCAGCTTTATAGCGAGGGAAGGGAGGAGGGTGGGGGTGAGCAGTAGGGTTCACTCAATGAGAGTGCATTTAGATTTTACCCACAAAAAAATGCCCCTTACTTTCCCTATAGTGATGAGTGCGCTGTGGGGTATATATAATACGTCAGAGGGGTAAAGATCAGAAAACAAAAATAATATTAAGAACAATTACATATATAGATATATATATATATATATAAATATAATAAAACTCCTTTCAAAAGAACTTTATACATAAAGTTACAAGAACAAAATCCAAAAGTTTTACGTGGGTTCTGTGTAAATGGTACGAAAATATACCCTAATTTTGAAGCGGTAGATTTTTATCATATATCTCGTGAGATTCGCTTGTCTACTGGCTATGGCCGTTTTTTTTTCTTGAACCATCCTTTTAAGTAAATAATTGTAATTTTTATTATTATTTATTTATTTTTACATAAACGATCTCTCTCTCTCTCTCTCTCTAACACGATAATCCATCAAATAATATATCGATAGTCTATTAATAGTTTACTAAGTCTTTTAGCGAAAGAAAAACGATCATCTTCTTAATTAACAAAATAACTTGAGACTTTTATTAAAATAAATAAATTAATTAATAAGAGACCATATATATATATATATATCACCCTAGTTTGAATGCGATTTAAGTAAGTTAAAAAATGTGATTTGACTTTCAAAAATATGGTAAAAACCTTAGGATTTGTTTGGAACAATTATTGGAGTAGAAGTTTTGTAGGTTCGAATTAAAATGTTTGTTTGGTTGCAGTGTGAATTGAAAATGAACTGTAATATAAAAAATAGTATAAAAATTTGAAATGCGTTTGAAAAAAAATTGTATGATTAATATTTTGCTCTTTTGTCATTCTCTGCGATTAAAAAAATCATCCCATTTTAACTTGAAATAAGAAAGTTATGGATTTTTAAAGTTTGAGTTTTTTGAAAATTGACATAAGAGAGAAAATAAGATGTAGATTTAAGAGTCAATTTGAAAATTCAACCTGTAAACATTTTTTCAAATGGCCCCTCAAACTTATAATTACGGGGAAGAAAAGACGATGAAGAGAAAAATAAGAACATATATAAGAGGAAATTTCAAAAACTTTCAAAAATCATCCCATCCCCATCACATGCCACCATGTGATGAAGATCTCTTTTTATTTTATTGGGATTTAAAGGTATGGGTTGTTTATGGTCCCCCAATCAGTATGTTTTTTTTTTTTTTTTTTTTCCCTTTATACATATTAAACTTGTATATAATATAAATGTTGATGAGTGATGATCATCAATAATGTAATTGTCCGCCTCTAGATATTTCATATATGTGCGCGCGCGCGCATAGTTAGCAGTTGGGATCATTCCAGAACCATACGACAATTAATATGTTCTAGGGAGCCCAAGAAATTGCCAATTGAGAAGTAGTTTTAAATGTTCATGTTCCCTCCAAGCTCAAAAGAAGAAGAAAAAGAAAGAAAGGAAAAAAAAAAAAAAAAAAAGAAAACTGAAAAGAAGCAAAAAAGGGCGTGGGAATAAAAATATATAATTAACTAGCTAACAAATACAGTTGTACCTTACTTGTTTTTTTCTTTGTTTGTTATTTGTTCAACTCAATTGGCACACCATGGCTTCATTAATATATATATATATATATATATATTTGTTATGAGGCCGATTACTACTAGAACATAATAATTGCAAAATAGAGTACTATCTTGAGTGCTTTCTTTTCATTATTTCTTGCTTACAAGGGTCGAGTTGATTTTGATATCCAGCCAATCTACAAACACTAATGAATTTTGTTTCATATATTTGTTTTCGTTCTTGGCACATTCCAAAAAACCGAGAACTTCTTGTGAATGTTTTTATTCCTTATTAACTTTTCTCGAGATTTGAGTCTTGCATCTTTTTAACTCTCATCACATCCTCACTAACTAAGCCAGCAACTTCTAATTTATATTGAGTAGTTAGATTGGTCTCTAAATTTTTAAGTTTGTGTAACTGTGGTCCTTTTTTTTTTTTTTTTTTTAGCTGGAATTATCCTAAATTATTAAAAACAATACTACAGTAGTCATTGCGGTTAATTTTTGGACGAAATTTGCTAGTTAGCATCATTTGTTAAACAAATTACAAACAAATTTCATCTAAAAATTATCGAAAAATGACTATTATAACAACATTTTAATAGTTTAGGAGTATTTGAGTTATTAAAAAAAAAAAATCAGAGATCAAAGTTGTATAAACTTAAATGTTTAGAGACTAAATGAACAATTATATATAGATGAATTTCTTTGTTACCATTATATAACAATCTATCTCTATGAATATCAATTGGATAACTCTAAGGGTACATTTACCAAACTGTAAAGGAATGTAATGAATGTGTGAAGTGAATAAACATTTCTCTATGAATATCAATTGGGTTACTGCAAGGGTAAATTTACCAAACTGTAAATGAATGTAATAAGAATGGAAAGAAAGTAAATGAATAGAAAGAAGGATCAATGATTCTATTTCTAGTGTTTACTTGTCTAATATTAATTCATGTAAAAAGGAAACAATCTCATTTCCTCCGCAGTGTTTACTAACCTTATTATGTTAATCTAATCAATGTAATTACTAAAACATCTTTTTACACAATAAAAAAAGCATTAGCACATAGAAACTTATTAAGGGTATATAAGTAAAAATTTGGCATTTGTTTCCTTTGACAATGAATCAATACTTAGGGGAATGCAAAAATTAGAATTCCCCTTTTTCATTCCCTATATTGAGTATGGTCCACAAAATTCTCATTTCTCATTGTGTAATTAAATATATGATTAATTGAGAAAGAAAATTATTATATCACTTTCCCTTTCTCTTTGATGCAAAGTAAACATGCCCCAAGAGAGAAAGAAGGTAAAACAATTAGACGGAAAGATAAGTTTTAAGAACTATTACGGTCGATTTGGATGTGATTAAGAATTGTCTTTCCATGTGTGTGTGTCAAAAATGAACCCAGGGAGATGGAGCTTTCAAATAATCAATACCAAAGTGCATGAGTCCAACCAAATTAGTTAGTTATGCGGCTAAATCACCTCCTTTTCAATGAGAGCTAATTCTTGTTAGATATTTTGATTTGTATGCTTCTCACCTAAAAGAAGCGAGTTATGTGTGAGTTAAATTTAGAGATGACAGTATTTTTTTGTTTCTCTAGGTGATGTAAGACTAAGTTCAATTCTAGATTGGAACAAGTTGAGAGTATCCCACTTTTTTATCCCCCATAGTGTGGTGATGTGGGGGCATAGAAAAGAAAAGTGGGAGATAAGGTAGCCCTCGTTATTGGTATGGCAGCCCCCGGCATGGTGGACAATTAGTTTAGTGGTAGATTACGTGCGTCCCTGATAATTGCATAGTTATGCATGAGTTGTGAGGACTCTTAGCCACATGTGCAGTTCAATATAATGTAGTCATCAATGCCTAACCCTAATAGAATGGTTAAGTGAAACTCTCTACTTCTTGACGTCCTACTAAATATTGTTGGCTTAAATTGAGCACTAACTTTGATATTTTTTTTTTCTTGGAATTTTTTAGGTAGAGAAGTTCACACCGATCTAGACCTCAATGTTGTAGGTGAGAAATTACCACTAGACAATACCTACAACTCCTTCGGTTGCAAAATTGAGATAGGTATAAATCTTAATTTTTGACCCTTTTCCTACTAGCTAGTACTTTATACATCCATAGTGTTGTACTGCCATTGAGCTGAGCAAGTCGGCAATGGCCGGTTTCTTGCTACATTCCTTCTCGTTTGTTGGAGCGCAGTGTTCTATAAATGCTATTTTTTCCAAGACAACAATAGAGTTAGGGGAGGTCGGACTAAGCTTTGTGCCCGAGTTAGGAGGAAACCTAGACTGATATTTGTGGTCGAGCTAGGATGATAATTGGTCTTACGTCCGCGGCCGAGCTGAGGGAGAGCTCGACCTTAGTGAGTGACCAATCTAAGAGGAGTGCACGGTTGAGGTCGAAGTCTAGCTGGCAGGGGAGAGACTATGAGAAGGAAATTAAATGAGCTTTCCACTGGATCTACCTCGATAGGGATAAGGTTGGAGCCCCAAGCTGACAAGGGAGAATTGAAGACGACTATAAGACAATTTCATTTCTTTTCTATTGCTTCCAACTCGGCAGAGATGAAGTTAAAGCCTAGTTGGCGAGTGAGAGTTGAAGACAACGAGAACGCAATTATATTTGTTCTCTACACTTCCACCTCAATGAAGATGTGGTTAAAGGTAGCCTAGTTCAAAGGGCAGAGTTAAACAAGATGAGAAGGCGATTATATTCCTTCTCTACCAGTTCCACCTTTATAGAGATGATGTTGGAGCTTAGCTCAAAATGGAAAGCTAAACGCCAAAGGAATGATGGTTTAAATCTCTAAAATCAGGAGAATATTCTCCGGAAGCTTCCATTATCCAAATTCAAATTGACGATATAACGATAACTTTCGAGGTTAGCTGAATCAAGGATAATTACAAAGCTTGGTATCATCCAGTTATACTTATTTATTTGTATTTATCTCATAATAGAGTATAAATATATCTGTGTGGTCACTTAGAAACCCTAAGTCGTCTAATTGTTATCTTGGCACTCAAGCTTATTTTGTGTTGTTCTACGTACTGAAAACCCAAGCACCATGGTGTACCTTGCTCTTATATTGAAAGTGAACATCTCTAGATCTATTGAATTTCTTTAATTTTCGCAATTAATATTTACTATTCATAGGCCATATATTTATCTTGTTGACGAAACGTGTGAGTTCTTGTAGTTTCATGAATCACCATCGTCACATAATAAAATAGTTTTTAAAAATTCCCAAAATATTTTTTTATGAGAGTTAAATTGACTAATAATTTTTTCTCCCAAATCGAAAGAGGTTGTTGGAGAAATAACTCTTGTAAATATATATAATACGAGGTAATTAACAGTTTGTTCAATTTCAAAATACCGGAGTTTCTTATAATTGAAATATTCCCCTCCAATTACTACCACATTTAGCCTCAAGAAATAGCGCTCGTTGGAGTTTCTAACCATACTATTGAAGATCTCTTGACCTGGGTTTGGCCACAATCAAAATTAAAGCTAACAAAGGAGAGAAGGATATTAGGGCACAAACGGGAAAATACTGAAAAAGGAAGGAAGAAAGAAAAATACCCGATTAGAACTAGTTTCTGACCTTGAAAGTATATTTATTTACCTTTAATAAGTAGGAGCCATAAGCCCTTGTCTTCAAAAAATTGATATTGAATTTTTACATCTATTTTGAAAACATCATGTGTACTAATAATTGCTTATAATTTCTTACCCTCTTTCACCCAAAAGAAGAGAAAACAACACGAATACAGAACATGACAAACTAAACTTCTAAACATATTATTGTGTATATATACATGCATGTACTACTAAAAAAATTCCACCAGGCCAATTATTTATAAATGCAAATGTGTGTATATATATATATATATATAAAGCACAACATTGATAAACGGCAGATAAAAACATACATGGATGTATCTATGAATACATATAGCAACGATAACATATATAGATAAATACATACATGCATGTATATATGAATATATATATATATATATATATATAGAGCAAGGATAACATATATTATGATGATCACACGATCATGATGGGCATTGATATGTAATCATGGTTGTGGCGGCGCCACCGTGGTGATGGACGACCATGATCTTTTCCCATAGCTTGTTTCTCGACTAAATCAATTAAGAGTTTGTTTGGTTGGTTAGTTTGAGTTGAAATATTTTAGTTGCAATAGTAAATTTTTTTGAATTTTCAGAAAAGACAAAAAACTTTTTGGGAAAAAGATAAAACAAAAGTACAGTTTGAATTGGAATGAGATAATGAGGCAAACAAAGCCTAAATTTATTTATACAAACTGTACCCGAAAGAAACGGAAAAAGGAACTTATACTAGTAAAATAGAAATAAAAATAAAAAATAAAAAAAAATAAAAACAAAGAAAATTCATGAGACCCCTTTACTGGCAGGTCCACCTCATCGCTTACCTGTTATGTCAGTTTGATATTCAGTTTGTTTTGTTTTGGTTTTGTACGGCGCAAGTGGGCATTTTATTTTATTTTATATTTATTTATTCTCACTGAAAGGCATGTGCTTATTTAAAATTGGGGTTTTAGCAGCGTTACTTCTCAAATTTTATGGTCTTTGACGATTTACCTCTCAAATTCTCTTAGATTTTCTAAATTTTTGCAATATGCTTTATTTTGTAACTTTTCATTTATTTGAGGATTTTGAATTTGAAAGATTTTTTTGTAGAATTCAAATTGGAGTTAGAGATTTTCAATCGAATATGAGATTTTTTGTACTTATGAAGGTGCATGTGGGTTTTCTGTCACCCATTTAATGTGAAATTATAAATAAAATGAAACACATTGTAATAATTTAAAAAGTTCAATAAAGAAATTTTGAAAATTAAAGATTTAAACGGTAAGTTGTCAACAGTTGAAAGTTTTAGGGGCAAGTGTTAAAAATTTTGCTTTTGCTCTCTCTCTCTCTTTTTTGGCGATCCCTCACTACATAGGAATGTTGTCAAAGCTTGGTCAAGACGTGATAGCTACATAATTAATCAAAGAACCATTAATATTATTTATAATATTACTCAAATACGTCCAACTCAACACTGTATGATAAAAAAGAGTAAGTTTCGTAATGACTCCCAAACTTTTCTAAATGTAGCTTATAATATATTGTCCTATTTTTTGCCTATCTTGGAGAAAATAAGGGTCAAAAATTCGGTAGTTCCTTTTTTATTTATTTTCTTTAAAATGAAAAATTTGTCGGCTCCCTATGTCTGTAAAACCTATCACTCAACAAAAATTTCCCTTTAGAATTTTGAGGATCATATTATCATTAAAAATTGGTAATTGGGATTACACGAAAACTTTTGAAAAAACATGCACCAGGATGCATGTGCATTAAGAATCTGACAAGAAACATAACGTTGGTGGATGGGAAAATCTAACATGATATACATGCATGATTGAACTGCAATAAAACAAGCAATCTATTACATAGTAATGATCTTTCAAATCAAACTAATTAACTATCCTTCCAAAGTTAAACAATTATGAGGAATTCTACGTGCACTGGCAATGTACTACTGTGTATGATTTGAGGTCTTGATTTATGTGGATAGGACCCTCATAAATGAAAAGGTCTAAATTATACACTTGTGACACCCGAAAACGCATATAGTATTTCTCAAAACTAATATTACAAAATTCTAACGACATGAGCGTAACATGTGTTTAATATTATCTTTTTATTATTTTAATCTTGTATGAATCACATCAAAATAAAAAATAAAAAAGTATATAGAATAGAAAATGTCCGTTGAGATCTGACAGATAATTAGTGTGCTTTTTCATTGTTGGAATCATATCAGTATTTTTTTTATTTTTTTATTTTTCAGAGTGATCATGTACCTCTTTATTATTATACAGTATAGTTATTGGAATTTCATATGGAGTTATATATAAAGTAATTTCTTTTCACCTTTTTTTTTTTCCTCTCAACCATATTTGGTAGAGGGAGGGACAATACTTACAGAGAGACAGCACCAAAAACAGAGCAGGTGAGAGGAGACCTCACAAGGGCAGATCCATATACCATCATATATATATATATATATATATATATATTTTACCTTCTTAGGAAATTAAAATTTTCAAAATATAATGCATGTACATGAATTTAATGGGAGGAAGCCAAAAATGACTTGTTATGCCTATGTCACATCTTTCACATCATTGAGACCTAATATTCATTATAATTTATATGAAACCATGTACATATGGGCCACCAGCCACAAAATACAAATATATAGGTTTGGAATCTATCAGCCCAAGCAACTTGAAATGTCCCCATCTGACAATGGGCCTGGGTTGGGTAGCCCAGATTTGATTAATAATCTGCCCAGTCATTTGTAGAAACAACTTTTTTTCTTTTCTATTTGTACGGACGTTTCTTGAATTTTTCGAATTTGACAATTAGGTTCTCTATGGATTGCATACTCATTTCCAAAATTAAAAATTTTCTTACTTAAAATGATAAAGTCATTTCATTTTGAGATTAAAATGGTGTTTGCATATGTACAAATATTTTTCTTCTTGAAAGGTGAAAGCAAAAATAGCCTATATGTTTAGAAAGTTAAAAAATGAGAAGAAATAGTATTGGGAATAGTGTATTGGGAGAAGAGTTTAAAAAATTCCAAAAAGGTTCTAAAAGGATACCAAAATTTACTATACTTAAAATATGTTTGAGAATGAGATGTCCACACTTTTTTAAAATGAGAAAAAACATAGAGAAAGTTGAGAAAAACACTTTTATATAATTTTTCCACCGATTTTGGAAAGGGGCATATGAAATTAACAAGGGGTTAGTCTCTATGAAATTTTTTTCCCCCTTGGTAAGCAATCCCATGAACTTATAGTTTATGACACTGTCAGTCCTTCTTGCTCATAACCATTGAAATTTAGAGTCTTTTTTGCATATTACTTACACTATAACCCAAAAAGGACATTGCTGATCACTTTGGCTTAATTTCAATTCAAATCTCTTTTAAAGTTTAGTTTAAAGTTTAATTTATAAATATGTTTATGTTCAAGTTTTCAAAGAAATTTATATCGAAATTAAGTAAAAATGATCAACAATGCCCTTCTTGGGTAGGATATAGGTCAGCACAGTTTTGGCTTGCTTCACATGGACTACACAAGCTCCAAAGCGATATAAGTTCTTTTAAGCACATTCAGGCAAAGATTAAGGTGAGGGTCGCCCACCTTATACTTATATAAAGGGAAGTATTCATTGCTAATGCTATTCTAGAGAACAAACTATTGGCTTCTTCTGGTTGTGTTCTCCAGCCCAGTTTGACCCACTTCCTTAGCTACCAAACTCTAACCGCTATAATCTGCAAGTCATGTGTGGAAAATAAGTCTAAATTTTAATGGATTTGAGTAAAAAGAATTGACAATAGTAAAAATTATAAATTCAAAGGTTTGGTTGCCAAAAAAAAAAAAAAGTTTTGAAATTAAATTACAAAATTCAAAAAGTTCAGGCGTGTCTATATTAAAAAAGCTTTTTCTTTTTTTTTTTTTTAATACTAGTCCACAGTTGAATTTAATCTCAAAAGATCATGTAGAGGTAAAGATTAAAAAGGATGTTAAAAAAAATAAAAAAACAAAAAACAAAAAACAAAACAAAACTTAATACATAATTAATAGGGAATTTTAATAGCAAGAACTCCTATTTTGCATTATCGATATTAGAAATCGATATTTAAGTCATTGAATTAATCTACCAATGGTTTGATCATCTATGACTAGAGTAATTATAGCTCCTGCTATATAAATTTTTAAAGTGGACGATAATAAGTCAACCTATTAAAAAATTTAACCAATAAAAAAAAAAGCATTTATACCGTGATGGTGTAAAATAAGAGGTTTTACTATAAAAACTCTCTTAAAATAAACCATCATTCATTAAAAAAAAAAAAAAAGAAAGGACATAAATGTCTTTTTCTTTCATATTTTTAGAGTTTAATGCATTAAAAAATCATTTAAAGTAATTAAATATTTAAAAACAAAAAACAACTTTAAGTTATTATAATTAACACCAATATTTTTAATATTAATAAAGTATGAAAAAAAAAAAATGAACATTGTTTAAGTTTATCTGTCAATATCTTAGTGTGATAATCCATAGTGTATTAATTACTTGAGCATAAATGGAGTTGACATTAGTTAGAGTTGGTAGGATCTGGAATGGGCATTGATCAAAGTGAAGATTTGGAGTCCAAACAAGTCTTTTAATTAGGTTACAGGATTTGGAATTGGAGTTATTACAAATCTTATTAATACGTTTCCTTAAACTCAAAAGTTCAATGAATTGTTGTAAACTTATAAATATGTATCCATTCTTAATTGTGTTTTCAATTTAAAAATGACTGATTTGTATATTTATTCTAACATTGTTAATGATAATTAAACTAGTTATTATAATATTATGACACTATTTTTTTCCCCCCTGAAATTGAATACATATATTATTATTACAATAAAAATTAAAATTTTAACTTATCCTAACAAAATTAATAGTAGTTACGATAATTATGTATTATTAGGAGAATAATAAAATTATTATGAATCATAATCCGAAGGGATCATAAGATTTCCAATCCCATATTTGTGTGGGGCCATCAATCCCATTTTCATTCTAGAAAATAAATAAATAAATAAGAGATTGACTTCAATTCCCACCCCTTGTATGTAAACATGTTATAGAGGACATTTTTAATATTTCAAATACGCGGTGTGGCTTTTTTGTGCATCTCTCTGTCGGATATCTTAATATGGTCTGCAAAGGACATTTTTTATATTTTAAATGTGTTGGTGTAGCTTTTTCTTCAAGAACTTTTTTCTTGTTCTCCATGATGCAAGTAAATCCAAGGCCTGTAAATGTTGCATTTATGTAAAGCTCATAACAAAAGTTCTACTCTCCTTCCATCCATGCCATTGAAATCTTTTATACATAATAGTTAATTATAGTCTAGTAACTCACTAATTGCGGAGGGACAAATTCAATTTTCATGTCTAATCTTGGGCTTCTTATGCTAATTAGCTAACTTGTTTTATTTAGGCCATTATTAAATATACTAGTTATATGCACGTAGTGTTTACTCAACATGTAAATTAAAAATTAATTATGAGATATTATGAGAAAATAGTTATTCAAAGAATATTGAGGAGAAAATATGTAAGTACTAAGAAATTGGAAAAAAGTTAGCAAATCATATAAAAAGTTAATTAGGTGAGATATTATATATACTAGTTATAGGCACATACTATGCATGTGTTTACTCAATTTGTAAATAAATAATTAATTATGAGATATTATGAGAAAATAGTTATTCAAAGAATATTGAGGAGAAAATACGTAAGTACTAAGAAATTGAAAAGACATAAGCGAATCATACAGAAAGTTAATTAGGTGGTACCATGAAAAAATAATAATTGAAATGGTCACAAAAAAATTGTTTGAGTAAGGAAACATTTGAAAAAATTTATTTCAGTTTGGGCAAAAAAGATGAAAAATAAAAATTTGAAACGATGAAAGAAAATATACAACAAAAATCAGCATGTGGACGAAAGTGATGAATAATTTTAAAGTGTACAAGTAATAATATATTTATATATATCAAATATTATGAAAAAATAGTAGTTGAGAATCTTAGATAGTTATGAAAAATAAATAAATAAGTATGATGAGAGAATTTTTTGAATGAAAGAAAGCAGAAAAAATTTTAGCAATTAAAAAAAAAAGAAAGAAAGAAAAGAAATAGGTAAAGAAAGAAAGAAAATTAAAAAGGAAAAGAAAAAAAGACGAAGTGACTTGTGTCAAAAAAAAAAAAAAGAAGAAGAATCTTTAGCTTTTTATATATGTATATATGTATGTATGTAAAGAAAAGATGTATCTCAAATTACTGAAACAATATTATATTTTGTAATTACATTTTGTTAAGTTATGATTTATGTGACATTATGATGTTGAGGATATCGGATTAAATCAAAACAATATTATCCGGATAGAAAATCTCACTCATTCTATGGCAACAACAATAATCCAAAAGAACAAGACAATCAAGTTATAAAAGTCATATATACACACATGTATACATACATATATAAATGGATTTATCTTTATATACATATGTATCTACAGAATACAACATGGCTACTTTTCTTGATTTCTTCAAAATGATGTACACATATTTTACTGCTACTATTCATGAGAGAGAGAAAAAAAAAAAAAAAAAAAAGAGTGGAATTAATTCGAGAGCACGGAAAATTTAAACAGTGGCTATGTACCTCCCTTATCTGGAAGTCCAGCTCTAATACCTTTACGTAGCCATCAACCGCGTCATTTCGAGGTAATTTAATTAATATTTGTTTTTTTTTTCTTTTTTTTTTTTTTAATTTTCATTTTTCCCTTATATGAACAAACTAGCAATGTTGGTGGTTTTCCCAAGTGCTGAACCAAGTATGCACAAAACGTTGACGAAAAGTACTTACAGACCTTGCAAGTCAATCAGTGTCTTCATTTTTGGAGATACTTGAATTCCTCTCTTTGTTTGCTACAGAATGGTACGTTGTTAATAATAACTAAAACCTTATCCCTTAAAAAAAAAAAAAGCCACAAATTATTAAGGAGATATGTCCAAAAATGGCACTGTTAAAAGTTTACTTTTTAGTAATTATCCCTAGTTAATTTAGTAATATTAGCAATGTTTCCATTTCTTAGAACTTCATGAGTCAATAATTCATGCGATTGAAAGTTGTTAATTAAAAAAAAAATGAAAGCACATATTATAAAATGTACTATTATCCTGTAAATGAGAAATGAAACTTAGTTAATCTATAATTTACCTAGATCAATCTATTATTATTTATCAAAATTAAATCAATCAAAAATTTAAGAAAGTTTTTAAAAAGAAATAACATTTGTCATTTAACATAATTAGATTCATTTACTAAAAACAAACTTTTAAAAAGAGCCCACCAAAAATTTTCATTTTTTTATGGATTAATTATTGTAAATTGTAATGGGCAAATAATTAATGTGTGTATGATCTCATTCTTCCTTTACTCCATTATTTTTTGAAATAAAAATAATTATTCAAGATAAAACGGGTACAAACACCAATAACAAATATCAAACAACCATGTCATATAAGAGATATAACCATCGACTAAGACAATTCTATCAATAAAATTTGATGAAGCTTAGTCAAAAGGACATGAGCTGAGACCTGGTGATGGGAAAATTCCTCAAATTCCTTGATAATCCTAAAATCGAACATGTACAAAACTCTTTCTAAAAAAACATCTACAATCAATGGAATATTCTGATCGATCAAGAGACAGTCACTCACAGTACAGAGACTGTAACAAGCTCCGCCAAGCTATAAAACTAGCACTCCTAATAGACATATACCACTAGAAAATAACTTAAGCGGAAAATAAATACAAAAACAAACCGGAGGTGGGAGAACAATCTCTTTTATTACACAATTAAAACTAAAACACAAGAACAAACCATTAATAATAATAATAATAATAGAAAGAGGTCACCGCACCTACTATCGAACTACCAAGGCATCACTGAATCCCAAATTACCAGAAGCTTGTCGGCTAGATCTGATCGATAAACTCCCATCTAGAACCTTCTGACTCCGTTCCAGTTGAAATCGTCGAACCACCGATCACCCTCATCAGCCACGGCAACGGCAGTGGTGGAAGTCCCACACAAAAAGAAATCCTAGATATGAGAAATTTGAGAGAACAAGGGGTAGAGAGAAAGGGAAACAAGACTCCTACTTTTCTTCTGTTTCAAAAAGTGTTTTACTCCACCATTTCAAATTGCTATGTTAGCTAGTCAATTCAACATTAATTATATATGCTTCAATACTTAGAAGTCACAAACTTCTTCCTTTTTTTTTTTTTTTTTTTTTTTTTTTTTTTTTTTTTTCAATGAAAAAGCGAATTCACAAGCACGTGGGAGCATTCTCACTGTGTGCATTACGCCCTTTACTTGTTCCTTAATTTTTGCTGTATTACTTGTACCTCAATTTACAAAGTCGAAAAAAATTTACGATTCAAAATCCTAAAAAAAATAAATTTTTTTTTTGAATTTGAGATAGGAGATTCAAACTTTACATCTTTTAATAGAGCAGGTATGAAAATTATCACAAAATTAGATGTAAAAATTACCATTAAATTATGTTCGCAACCACCAAAATATTCAATTTTCAATAGAAAAGACAAATAAAATTCTACCAAAAATTAGCATTTATTTTTCCTAAGAATATGACTATATATCCTTTCTTTGATCATTAGTTACTACCATTATAGCACATAAGCGGCAAATTGACTTCCTATGCAAGGGGTAATTCTAAAAGTTTTTAATTTGGGGACTGACAAAGAGCTATGATGTAGGATAGTTCTTTTCTTTTCTTTTCTTTTCTTGTTTTTTTTTCCTTATAAAATCAACTAACGTGATTATACATATATTTTTGAAAAGGAAATTATTATTCAAGATAAAATGGGATACAAACATCAATAACAAAAATAAGAGAAAAAATCATGTGGTACAAGAGACATAACCCTCGATTAAGATCGATTCCATTGGTAATGTATGATGAAGCTCGATGAGGACATAAGCCAAGATCCGGTGATGGCAAGTTCCTCGAATACCTCGACAATCCTAAAATCGAGCATGTATAAAGTTTTTTTTTTTTTTTTTTTTTTTTTTCTAAATCTACAATCAAAAGAATATTCCGATTAATCAAGAGATAGTTATTTGCAGCATAGAGACTGCAACAAACTTCGCCAAGCCATAACACTAATGGAACCAATAGATATATACTGCTAGAAAATAACTCAAGCGGAAAACATACACAAAAACAAACTGGAGGTGGGTGAACTACCTCCTTTATTACAATATTAAACTAAAACACAAGAACAAACCATTAATATAAAAAAAATTGACTGCAAAATCCTCACCCCACATAAAACAACCACTCCGCCGCATGCCATAACTTAAAGCAAAACAATCGACTTGAGGTAAGAGATCACCGCACCTATCATTGGATCACCAAGGTATTACTGGATCCCAAACCGCCGGAAGCTTCTCGACTAGATCTAATCGTGAAACTCTCATCTATAACTTTCTGACTCCAATCTCACCAAAATCACCGATCACCCTTGTCAATTGGGACAGCGGTGGAAGTCCTACACAAAGAGCCTAACGTGATTAAAAATTAGTTATTGAACATCTGTTTATTGGCACCTATATTTTTTTTATATTAATTAAGTGTGATGATTAAAAAAACAATAAAATATATAATCTATATATATTACATAAGAGGTTGTTTTCATAAATGAGGATCCTAAACTATCACTTTGTCTCATATTAGCTAATGACTTCTGATTTTTCTTATCACATTCCCTTAAACTATTTTACTATTATGCCAAAGGTCTCTTACTCTCCTTATCAATATTTTGCAAAATATGTATTCAAAAACTTGAATACATTTTGATCACATGAGCTTTATTTATATATAAATTTATAATTAAAATATTTTTCGAGTCAAATTGTACTTCAATTAAAGATATTTTGAAACTAACTGTACTTGCATCAAAGATATATATAGCATTACATGAGATATTTTGGACGTGCAATTTCCATCCTAAAAACATTAATTTGCTTATGATTTTAATTTTAAGAAAGCTCACATAATCTTATGAATATGTTCAATTTTCATTCATTTTTTTACGGAACAATAACACGAACGCTGTTTACATGATGAAAAAAATTCAAAATAATATGATGTATAAAATTTAAAATCAAATACCAATACCAATACATGACTAAATATATATTCAATCAAGAATCATTAATGAAAATAACCCTAATATTATTCATTCTTACGAACCAAACACATCCTAAAAATAATTAAACACAACAAGTTGGGACTAGGAAGAGAGCAATATCAAACTGTGAGGTCGTGGTCGA
>JAINRI010000092.1:0-55485 GCA_025413485.1 Ficus microcarpa
GGCCCTACTGCCAGGAACTAGCTAAGCTAGTTTCGTTGGGGGCATTATCACGGCTCAGTTTTACCTAAAGATATTTTATGATGTACATATATATATATATATATATGTGTGTGTGTGTGTGTGTGGTGTGAGTTTTGTCTTCAAACAATTAACTTCCACACCACTTTTTGAAACACAAAAATCATAGTAATTTCACAATATTTATATATCGGATAATTCTATGAGACAATATACAATTAGGATACAATTACCATTAGATTCGATAATCATAATATTACTACATTTTTAAATGAATATTAGACAATGCATATGACAATTTGACAGTACTAAATGAATATTAGATAATTTTGAAACTGCATATATCCTACTAATTAGGGTTTGTTTTTCTTTCTGATACTCCAAAGAATTCTCTTATACAATAATCAACGAGAAACGGGCTTAAACTAGTATGAACTTACAAATACGCACACATACATTATATATATATATATATATATATATTAGTGTGTGCGTGTGTGTGTGTGTGTGTGTGTGTGTGTATTATATGTGTGTATGTTAATTTGCAAAAGATGGTGACCCTGATCAGGATATCTTAACTCGTCACTACTGGCTTGATGAGGGCAAGTCAGTAGAGGTGGTGGGGCTTGGTATTAGAATACTCTTTTAGGCTTGTACAACAGTAAAATGTATGTAGCTGGCTATATAATAGCTATGTAGCTACTCTGTGGGCTGCGTCAATAATACATACCCGTATTCATCAGACCTTGCCAAAATTACAGCTTATTTGAAACAGCTATTACTTGTAAGATTACAGCTACTCTGTGGGGTGGCTTTGTTTGTTTGTTTGTTTGTTTTTTTAATAAATAATTTAATAATAACTATTAGGGTACGACATTGGTGCATGCTAAGTCCCTTTTCTAAACACTATTCAACGCGATGGCTTGGTGGTCATGGTACCAAATTGGCCATGGAGCTAATTTTTAGCTGCATGTTTCAGGACATGGGACCACAAACACAAAAATATCACCCTCATTAGTCGGCGAAAGAGTAAATATCCTGATTTACTTAATCAGCCATAAAATTAGGAATATATCAATAGTATTCCAAATTGATATTTTTCTTATACGATTTTATTTTAAATAAAATCTACATGTTGACTTTTGGGTCATGAATCATTATGACCGAACCAAAAATTCTAATAGTTACGGATAGAAAATAAATAATAAAAAAGAAACTACACGAGCAATTGTATTCATCGATACTTTATTATTTTTACTTTATACTGAAACTAATAGATTTCTTTTTTTTCTTTTTTTTAAAGGGTAATAAATTTCTTTTTGGGATTAAGGATTGGACCCAATTGGATCCCGCGGTTAGTCAAAATGGTAGAAAGCTAAATAGGAGACAATTTTGTATGATCACTCTCGACATTTTAGCAGTTTTCACCAAATCTTGCTATTATGGTAATTATTATCATTCCCAACGTGCCAAAACACTACTATTTGGATCGATAAATGTTGGGATCACTTACATTTATATACATATATATACATATATACACGCACACACCCACACATAGTTATATGTGTTAGGCATATCAATTTGAAGTTTTGAACAGAGATCACTTGCCTCTCATTTAGTTACATGATATACTTGCGTTACATATCATGCTAAAATAATAGTTTCATTATAATATTTTTTGGGGTAAGAATTTTTCAAGTAAAATGTTAAAGAAATATCAACAATGGTGAAACTACACCTAAATTAAAAATAAAATCGGAGAAATTAAAAAAGTTAAAATATCAAAAGAAACTTGAAATTCTTTTTGAAAAAAAAAAATAGCCCAAGTTTTTTTATTTTTGTTTTAATACTTTATCAATATCGACTTGTCAGAAGTATATTATATAAATATATATATATATATATATATATTTACTTGTACTTTTAGTGCAACTTGAAAACCCTTAATTTTTTTAGCACATAATTATAGACCTAAATTAAGTTTTTATTTTCAGAAAAATAAAATTGTTATAATCTCATAAGCATTTTGTCACCTAGTATTCTAATTTAAGCTTATACAACTTTTTTTTAATGCTGAAACTTATATCTAATATGTATAAAGTTTTTCATGTAAATCTTATCTATTTATATTATAGTTTTCCTAGAGATGAAGTACTGTCATTATTTCCTACTCCAAATTCACAAAGAAATAAAGTGACAATATCTTTATGATACTCATATATTAATCCTTATTATCATTCCATACTTATATTAATCCTTATTACTATTCCACACTATGTATATTATATGGGTAGTTCCATTGGCACACCCCCAACCCATTAATCAAATTCTTTAATCACCACAAAAACCCTCAAACAAAATGACAGAAAAGGACAACAATTATGCACTTAATTATTACAAAAATAAAATTCTATCATAAAAAAAAAAAAAAAAACTTAAATTTTTTTCCTTCCACATATATATATCAAATTCCTAAATAAACAACTCATAAATATTACTACTTTGAAACCTATAATAGAAACCTAATTTTCAAACTAATTTTTTTTTTCAATAATTAATCCAAAAAATTATGAGGTATATTAAATCTTGTCGTTGATTTTTTTTTTTTATTGTATATTGTATTTCTCGTTGGGTTTTATATTGTTCGGGTTAGTTTGGTACTTGAGTTCAACTCAAGATAAACCGTACTTTTTTTTTTTGTCTTTTTCTGAAAAGTTTTTTGTCTTTTCTGAAAAAATTTTTTGTCTTTTCTAAAAAATTAACAAAAATTACTATTGAAACATAAAATTTTCAACCCAAACTCATTCACCAAACTAACCCTTCATCTTTTATGTCGCCTTTTTATTTTTCCTGGTTTCTATTTTTATTTCTTTTTCTTTTTGGGTTGTATCTTGTTCATACCTTGACGCTTTGTTTCCCCGGCTCTGTGTTATTTTCTTCGTTGGTTGGGATGCATTGGGATATATGAATTTGTTATACCGTTATATTTATAAATAATATATATATATATATATATAATATATCTATCTCTCTCTCTCTCAAGAACAGAGCCTTCTTTTTGGGGCTAGTGAAGAGCGTTTCTTTTTATTGTTAAAATGTTGAACTTGTGTGGTTTATTAATTATTATGACATAATTTAATATTAATCACACGTATAAAAAATCTTTTTGTTTCAGGTTATGGTAGTGAGAAACACCAACGAGAATATTTAATGATTATAGAAAAACATTACCATGTTTCTGAGTGGAGAAACCAATTTAAAAAGTAATAAAAATATTTGGTGATTTTATATCGATTTGTTCATTTGATTGAGCAAACACTTGATATTATCAACCAAAAAAAAAAAAAATAGAACATCAAAATAATTTTAAAAAGTGGGTGTAAAAAGAAATTTGAAGTGGTTGAGTGATTTTGTTCTATAGTAGTTATGGGTAATTTTGGAAAAGAAAGGAGTATATATTAAGTAAATTTAATCATTTTGAATTTAAAAGGGTGACAAGTTTAGAAGGAGGGTGTGGAGAGTGAGGAGAGATATGTCAATTAAACCACCCTAATCATTATTATTATTCCAAACTATGTGGTTTTTGTTTTCTTGAACTTGAGGGTGGGAAATGTAAACTATATCCCTTGTGATAGAGTCAGATATATAATTATCACTTATGAATTATTATGTCTGCAATCACCAAATTAGAATAATTTAAGAATTAGAGGGTGTTTGGTTGGTTAGTTTAAGTTGAAATATTTTAGTTGTAATAGTAAATTTTTTTGAATTTTCAGAAAAGACAAAAAACTTTTTGAGAAAAAGACAAAAAATTTTTAGGAAAAAGACAAAAAAAAGTTTGAAATGAGTTGGAAATGAGTTGGTTGCCAAACTCCCCCTTAATGTAGAATTTAATTCCTAGCGATGTATAACCACTATATCACGTACTGTTTTTTTTAACATTAAATACAAAGAAACAAGAAAGTAAAAAAGACCATAGGGATAGTTTGTCAAGTTTGACATGAGTAAAAAACGGATAGTTCTCCTCAATTAGATCGTTGTTAGATTTTGAATTTGTTACATTTTGCTAAGTTAATGAACTATTATTGTGGTTCTTATATGTGAATTGGATATTATTTCTCTATGAATTAATTTTTGGGATTAAGTTCTATTTAAAATCCTTAAGCATGGTATCAAAGTAAAATTTTGAAAACAATGGTAGTGAGTGAGAGTGATTATGAATTTGGCTCACATCATCTACTCTTGAGCTAGTTTTTCTAGAAATTCTACCAAAATCTATTTAACAGTTTTGAATTCAAATCGGTTTCACAACAATCGGTGGACTTTATGAACATATCAATGTACTCTGCGAGAATATTGGATTTTATTAAACAAAATTAAAAAAAAAAAAAGCAAAAATGAAAAATAAAAATAAAACGGAAATAAGGTGGGAAAAAGAGAAGGGGCGGGGGGTTTTCAAAAAGAGGAGTTGATGATTGGAATCTCCACTGTGCAGAGTCGACAGCCACGCGTGTGGGCAGTGGCAGAGAGAGAAAGGACAAAAGAGTGGCAGAGGGAATGATAAGATGTTTCTGTTATCATTGTAAACATTTTGTGAAAATAATTGATGTCATATGGGTCCCACTCTCATTTACCCTCACTGATTTTCCTTTTCTTTTCTTTTGTTCTTTTTCTACATATATTTATATATATATATATATATATATATTTTATATATATGTTCGCCTGTGAGTGTGATGCGTTACTTTTCACCTGCATACGGATGCACCGCACGAGCATCCAGCGGCATTTTCCCCCTTTCCTTCCATGATTTCCAAATTGTACGGATTTTTTCATTCATCCATGTGTGTGCTCATATTCTATTTCCCCTTTTACTCCTTTACTTTTTCCCTTTTTTTTTTTAACAGAAATATAATTACGAAAACATCCCCTATATTTTTTAATTGGGCGAGTTTATGGTAGAATTCTTTTATTTAATAGTTAATAATCATTGCTTCTTTTATATAGACCGTTAGATTGTCTTTCATTATGGTCAGTCTAATACTAAATCTTACACGTTTGGGGTGTTTTTCATAATTTTATTTGGCATTTGAGATTTTAAAAATTCCCCAACACGAACATTTGGTTCTCAAAGCGAATCTCTGACAGAACGCCGATCTCAACCCGTGCCTGACGGCCATCGCCTTCCCATCGAAACCTGCCGCTGTGAACAAGACTGAGATTCAGCGGCTTGGCCTGCTAGAGATGAACTCTCTCTGTTCAACACTGCAATCGAAACGGTTTTCCAAAAAATTTTGCCAAACAGATCTGAGATCAAATGGAGTTGATGAAATCAAATATAATTTTAAAAAAAATTTCAAATATACTGTTATATCTTTCAAATTCCTCTAGTATTCTTTCTCACTCCTCGTTCCTTATCTCTTCCTCCAAACCACCCACCAACACCGCCCCCCCCCCCCCTCTTATCTCCACCGTTTATCTGAAATTAAGTCATACCCATTTTTTACTTGTTAAAGAAATCTTCACCAACTTTTTAGATTATTGTCTTAAACCACGAAAATCAAGGTCAGACCTTATGGCTTTCTTCTTCTAACTTGTGTTCTTTTTCTTCCTCTAAAAGTTAGGTCTCTATTTTCCTACCCAAAAACACACACGAGCCGTTCGGACACGACTCCACTGCACTTGCTTCTTAGCTTTAGCCCAAGGTGAACAAGACCTTCGCCGTGATCCAGAGCATGTTCGACGTCATACCCGGAGACGTATTTGGAAAAAAAAAAAAAAAAAAGTTGCAGAAAAATGAAATTCAAAGTTCATTGGTTTTTGGAAAAAGAAAAAGAGGAAGAAGAAGAAGAGAACGGTTGTAGCTTAAAGAACTGGGGAAATGAATTTTGGTGCTTGCAAGTGTTAATTTTTTATAAATAAGAAAATTACGATCATGCCCTTTGAACATTAACTCTATTTTCTCAGGATTTGTTTGTTTTACATTTCATTTTAAATTAAATTATACTTTTTCCATCATGATTTTTGTATTTTTCTGAAAAAGTTTTTTGTCTTTTCTGAAAAGTCAACAAAAATTACTATTGAAACTTAAAAATCTTAAACTAAACTCATTCACCAAACACCCCCTAGACTGATATCTTTAGTTTAAACTAGAAAGTGGGAAGGTCTTTTTTATAAAGTATGCACCATCCATTTCATCAGCCCTTCAAAATGCTTTTTTGAACATCCTCTTGCCAAAATGCTTCCCACCTTTCCTTGCCGCTTTTTTGAGAATTTCTTTCCCCTGGATGTGTACTTTATTTTTAAAATGTATTTTATTAAGTTTTAAAATATTAGTTCAGGTTACATATCATGTATTACGTTATTTCACGAATTTACATTAAAGCTGGTGGCTTTGATTCGGATCTTTTTTTTTTTTTTTTTCCTGAACTTCATTTTTATGTGAGTTATAACAGGATGGACGACTTGAAATTACAATTTGATGCGCTATTGGCGTGACACAAAAATAACAGGACGGGGAGGTTTGGGCCTCTTTTTTTTTTTTTTTTTTTGCCCCCCATTACGTATCACTATAGTTGTTGCGAAAAGGAATAGATAACCAAAAGTTTGACCTCGTTCCCTTAGATTTTGCTAAGGACTTAATTAGAAATATCATCAAGAAGGGACCATACGAATCGTTTTATTTTAAGTTTTTATAGACAAAAGAATGACTAGAGTAGCGGCTAAGCATTCATTGTACTCAAATTTATCACAAGCAATGAACATTAAAAGATAAAGTTGACACTAAGACAACTAAAAATTCTGTCAGGATTAACGTCATATTAAGTTGTGGAGTGCAATTGTCCAAACACATAAACACTACTCGAATAAGTTTCATTAATAATAGTTTCATTAAAGGTAATTTGAGAATTTCACACTTATATTTTCGGTCACTTCATAGAGATTGAGGTAGCGTGATTTTGTCTTATAATATCTTAACGATCATAGTGAATTGCTATAGCGGTTGAAGCAGAATCTAGTCTTCCATTAAAATAAACCTTTATAAATCTTGCATATTCGTAAATATTTATTTATTTATTTCTACAGTTTTATTGCTCTTGATAATATAAAATTAGGGCATTTATAAACTAATGAAAAAATTTTTTTTTTGAACAGGTAACAAAAACCATATAATAACTTCATAGAACAATCTTTTGTGTTAGCTTATTTTTTTTCACCATTTAAATCCCTTTCCACTAGTCATAAGGGATTCAGTTCTTCTCTCTGCGGAGGTGTTATTCTTATATTGTCTCATTTGTAAATTTTTACCAATTCAAAAACATCTCATGTGGCCGGGTTCATTTAGCGCGCGGCGACGTTTACAAAATGTTGTCTCTAAATTATTCCTTGAAAAATGAAAAAAAAAAAAAAAAAAAAAAACCATCTTTCAATATGTCGTTACAAAAAATGGAACTCATTTTTTCCAAATGTTATTTTTATTTATATATTTGTTTTATTTCTATTTTAATAATTGACAAATTGATGAGAAAACCATTTTATTATTTAATACGCATATTTTTCAATTATCTAATAAGTGAAAATTTAAAAATACTTAAATTACAATAAATGTAACAAGGTTATTTTTGGGGTCAAACTTCGTCTCTCCGTAATATTATGACTGGGTTATCACGACTGCTAAATCAATGAATGACAAATAATGAACCACGACAGATTAAGTGTTTCTAATCTCGAATATTTGGGCTTGCCTCAACGAACGATTACCACACACTAGAAGAGTGACGAACGACAAATGATCGTCCTCAACTATTTGATCTCAGTTCCCTTGAGGCTCGTTAATTTACCAAGTATGGATCGGATGGGCACTTGGCCCAACAAAACGAACGATGAACGATGCTTAACCATTGTTGGTCATCTTGGATGATTGATTCGTCGTTCAGCATTCAGATTTAATGAACAACGAACGGTGAGAGATCAGTCTTCAGAACTACTAGATCCACGATCAATCATGGCATTGTGGCCCACGTTCTTGCACATGTTCCGAATTACTTGGGGTAGTAGGGAACCGCCCACTAATGTTCTAAAAACTCGGACTCATGATTTTTCCTCTATAAATAGAGGAAGACCCCTTACGTTTGAGAATCCTTTTTTTGAAAAGAGCCATTTGCTTATTGTTATTCTACTGGGTTATATCCAGAGATTGTAACATTTTGTACAAAAGAAACTCATATATAGTGAAGCCACAGACTCAGAGGACGTAGCATAATTCCAACAAACCTTTCTAAATTTCGGTGTTGATATCTTTTACTACTTTCATTTTTTATTTATCCATTTTGGTTTCTGATTATGATTGTTCTATGATTTTCATATGCGATCTCCAAGAACCTTAATTATTTCTGTATGTTAACTTTCTTATGATCTAATTTTGGTTGAAATTTAACTGTAAATTCCTAGCATCTATAATTTGGCCCCCATCGTGGGACCCATGGCCATGATACACCGAAAATTCATAGATCAGCCATGTCAAACAACTTGAAATAGCAGATGCAACCATTGTAAAACAGTCCTGATGCTCAGCCTGAAGCTTTAACATTCAGAGGGAACACCCAGATCACCAAACTAATGTGTTTGTTTGAAGACCTTACCCAGGAGCACAATACTCAACAGACACAGATGGAAAGCATCAGTGTTGAGAATCAGACCATGAAAAGCCAGTTGGCCACAATGACAACGATGGCTACCTACTCATACTACAACAACCCATACGCAGGACACTCAGCAAGAACGAGTGCTAGGGGTTGGTAGCAAGCCACGCCCTACAATCGTCAAGGGATGTGAGCCACAGCTTACAACCCCATGGCTCCAATGCAGCCTCTGTCCGTGCTAAGAAATGCCCCAACAGCGAAAGATCCATGAACTCAGATGCAATAAGCACCCGAATCTAGTTCCCAAAGAAAGACGACCTCGACTTGACGCTTGACACCAGAATCACCACCACCGTTAGAGGATCCTATTCCTCCAGGGACGATGAACATTAAAGTGATGATGCAAATATAATGTTTGAGGAAATGAGGACATTAGAAACACAAATGGAGCAGTAGTTCAGCTTACAACTACATAAGGCCACGAGTTCAACTCTGGGGTTCGATGACCTTGCACGCGAGGTTTGTGAGATTTCCCTAACAAAGCAAATCATGAGTACACCTACTCCTAAATTTGGTAGCGCCTCTTTTCCAAGGTTCAACAACATGTCGGACCCTTATGATCACCTACTCCAGTATAAACACATCGTGCAATTAACGAACATCCCCACTGCTATGCTCGACGATATAATGTGAAAACTCGTTACACAAAGTTTAAGGGGACCTGCCCTTCAATGGTTCTCCAATCTCTCTCCAGAATCTATCGATTTGTTCGACGAACTCTCGCTTGACTTCACGATGAGCTACTTCATCCACATTCAGTCCTGGAATACCACAAAAGACCTATGGGGAGTGGTCTAGGGACCAAACAAAACACTACGTGCTTACATAATGCGATTTAGTAAAGCAATATCTAAGATTTCCGGATTAGATGATGGAATGGCAAGAGAAGTACTTAAGAAAGGCCTAAGGCACATGTCTCTCTTCAAGAACGAAATTTGTGCTAAATATCCGCCAACCATTCAAGACGCTATGCACCGAGCCAAAGGATTCATAGACTCAGAATAAGAAAATGAACGTGTTGAATGAGAGTTAGCTCGAACCCAAGAGGAGGTGACAAAAGCTAGCAAGGAACACGAGGAAAGAACGACAAAGTGTAAACGTATGCGGACACCACTACGCAATAAGTCCCTTGATGAACGATCGTCCAAGTGTGAACAAAAGCACCGTCTGGCCCCACCTAAGTGCGATTTTAGTATCAGCCCTTCAGAGCTCGTTGCTCATTTGAAGGGCTGGGACTACGTTACTTGGCCAAAAAAATTGCCAAACAATCTTGCTAGAGACATGACCAAATATTGTGAATTCCACAAAGATCATGGCCATCACACTATCGATAGCAAGGCTTTGCGAGCTAAAATTGCCGAGCTGCTGAAGAAGAGACATCTCAGAAACATACGGGCTCATTAACGAGCCTAAAAGAGTGGAAGATCGTTCAGCAAATCTAGGATACACCATCGCCGCTGCTAGTTTGAAAGTCTATCGATGTCATTTGTGGGGGTTCGGTGTACACGATCAAGCTCACAGGAGGAAGGCCATACAGCCCATAGCTTTGATCCTTCTGGATGATCCTAGCAAGCATTCGATCATGTTTCACAGCAGTAATGCCACAAACCTTAGTCAACCGCTCGATGATGTGCTAGTTCTTATGCTGAACGTATTGAACTGTGAAGTAAGCAGGATTCTTCTCGATAAAGGAAGTTTGGCCGACTTGCTTTTTCTGTCGACCTTGCCAGAGATGGAAATATATGAGTCTGAGATAGAGAAATCAACCACTGTAGTGATCAGATTCAATGGAGAATCTATTACCACCGTTGGTAAAATTAAACTTCCAATTTTCACTGTTGGAGAAAATAAGATGACCACTTTCTTGGTCATGGATTGCCCCTCAGCATACAACATCGTACTCGACAGGCCATGAATCCACACCATGGAGGCTGTACCATCCACCTACCATTAGAGGATTTGAATTCCTACAAGGAAGGGAGTTCAAAAGATCAAAGGAAACCAGGAGGTTGCACAAATGTGTTACGTCCATTCCATGAAGTTGAAGACGGTTGACTGCTTGTAGCAATCACAAGCGGAAGAGGGGATGACCAATTGCTTACAGCCAAATGATGAGCAGTTGGACGAGATTCAGATCGACCCTGATAGGCCTGAGCAACGAGTCAATGTCAGCTCGCTGCTTAATGAGACCATTTGAACCCAGTTAATCAGGTTTCTCAAGGACAATCGAGATTATTTTGCATGATCATACAGTGATATGCTAGGCATCGATCTTGCTATGCCAACTCCTTGACTAAACGTCGATCCCAGCCACAAACTAGTCAAGCAAAATTCATAAGAGAAACTTGGTATCGAGCATTATCAAATCGTGAACAATGAAGTGCATAAGTTAATCGAGGTAGGATTCATAAGAGAAGTTCGCTACCCATAATAGCTAGTGAATGTCGTTGTAGTAAAGAAAAAGAACAGGAAGTGGAGGGTTTGCATCGACTTCACCAACCTCAACAAAGCATGTCCAAAGATAGCTTTCCATTTCCTCACATCGATCGTTTGGTGGATGCGATTACCAGCCACAAACTCCTATTGTTCATAGATGCTTTCTCGAGATACAACCAAATCCTAACACATCCGGACGATCAAGAAAAAACCGCCTTCATCATAGAAAGTGGAATATACTATTACAAGGTGATGTTGTTCGGATTGAAGATCGCTGGTGCAATGTATCAAAGGCTCCTCAATGTGATGTTCACTGATCACCACGGCAGGATGATGGTGGTATAGATCGATGATATGCTAGTCAAGTCATTGCGAGCTGAGGACCACATAAGTCACCTAACGGATTGTTTTTCAGTACTTAGAGAACATAATATATGTGTCAATCCTTCCAGATGCTCTTCGGGGTCTTATTTGGGAAATTCATGGGCTATCTCATCAACCCGCGAGGAATCAAAGCAAACCCCGATCAGATAAGGGCAATAGTAAACATGCCATCACCAACAAACAAAATGGACCTTCAGAAGCTCACTGGCCAAATCACAACGCTCAATAGATTCATTTCTCGTTTGACCGACAAGTGCCTATCATTTTTCAAACTGTTGAAAGGCAATAAGAAGTTTGATTGGACCAACGGGTGTCAATTTGCCTTCGACGAGCTCAAATGGTACGTATCTACTCCCCCCATCTTAGCTAAGCCTCTAACTGATGAGAAATTATTCTTGTACTTAGTAGTGATAGAAGCAGTTGTCAGTGCGGTCGTGGTTCGAGATTTGAACGGCAAGTAACAACCGATCTTCTTCATTAGCAAATCATTGCTTGATACCGATATGAGGTATCCAATCATTGAAAAGTTGACTCTAGCCTTAGTCACTACAACACAAAATTTGAGGCTTTACTTCCAGTCGCACTCCATCATGGTGATGGCAACCTATCCATTGCAAGCCATTCACACAGTCCAAACATGTCAGGGTGTTTAACCAAGTGGGTAGTCAAATTGAGCTAATTTGACATCAAATATCGAGCACGTACTAGCTTAAAATCTCATATATTGGCTGATTTCATTGCCGAATTAACCCCTGATCTTTTGTAGACGAACAACGAGCCCGAACAACCATGGACCCTAATGGTCGATGGAGCATCGAACGTGAAGGGCTCGAGCATAGGAGTCAACCTCAAGTCACCCAATAACGAGGTCATTGAACAATCATTCCTACTGGGATTCAAGGCTTCCAACAATGAAGTAGAATATGAAGCTCTGATAGCTGGGCTACGATTAGCAAAGGCACTGAGGGCTCGTAGGCTCAAAATCCAAAGCGATTCATAGCTCATTGTGAACTAAGTTTCTGGGGAATACACGGTGAAGGATTATTGGATGGGAATCCAATATGGCGGTCGTACAATCACTCAAAGCTCATTTCAATGAATGTGTCATCCAGCATGTCCTGCGAAACTTGAACGCCCAAATGGATGCCTTGGCAAGTTTTGGTTCAACATTTGAACCGAGATTATGACGAGTACATCGAGAAGCCAAGTACCAAGTTAGGATCAGCCATCGCAATAGAAGTGAATGCAAAAGATTGGAGAATGCCTATCATTGCATATTTGTGGGACGAATCATTACCCAAAGACAAATACAAAGCCCATAAGTTCAGAATTAAAGCTTCTTGTTTTTCACACATCAATGATACATTATATCAATGGTCGTTGAATGGTCCCTACGATCGTTGCCTTGATGAGCAGGGAGCCACCTACATCCTAAAAGAGATCCACAAAGACGAATGTTGGAACCATTTCGGTGGGAGGTCTTTGTGCAACAAGATCAAATGCCAAGTCTATTATTGGCCTATCATACTCGTCAACAATGATACTATTGTCAAACAATGCGACAAGTGCCAAGGCACTCTCCGATCATCTATAAATCGGTAGAGCGACTGCTAGGCATCAGATACCCTTACCCAATAATGAAGTACTCAATAGACATCGTTGGTCCACTACCACGAGCAACTGGCCAACGTAAATGCTTGCTCATCCTCATTGATTATTTCATGAAGTGGGTCGAAGCAGAGCCGTATGCAGAGGTAAAAGATGTGGACATTGAAAGCTTCATTTGGAGAAACATAATTCATAGATTCGACGTGCCACAGGAGATCGTGATTGACAATGGATCACAATTCATTTCGGGTAACTTTAGTAGGTTCTGCAAATGGTGGAAGATCGTGCTTAAGATACTCCATTACAAGGCACCTACAAGGTAAGGGACAAGCAGAAGCAACAAATAAAATGATTGTCCAGAACCCAAAGAAGAAGATCGAGGCTTGTAAGGGGAGATGGGCGGATGAGCTTCATGGCGTCCTATGGGCTTACTGAACTACCCTAAGAAGTGTAATCGGCAAATCTCTGTTTTCGCTAACTTTTGGAGTGGAGATGCTTGTCCTAGCGAAGATCGGTGTTCCCACACTTTGATGCCAACTTTCTTTTGAAAACAAATAGCAAAACCAGTAGATGCTCAACGACGATCTTGATACACTTGATGAAAGACAGAATCGAGCCCTCATACACATGACAAACTATCAACAGTCAATCACACATTACTACAACTCAAAAGTTCATTCTTGAATGTTTAACAAAAGAAACTTGGTGTTTCGCAAAGTCTTCAAGAATATCGCCTCAAAATGCTCAACGGTATTGAAGTACTTCGTAGTTGGAACGCTCATCACCTTAGGAAATATTACTTTTAATTTCACACAAATTCTTGTAATTTTTAATTTCCCTATGTTTTCATTTTGTAAAGGCTCAATCCATTACATCCGACGTTTGATGCTTTTTTGAACCATGTAGGTCGATGCTTAAGACACATTGTACCATTTAACTATGTTCAACTTGATTCCCAGACATGGGTATGTAAGCAGTTTATGAATATTTAAGCAAGTCCAGTCACATCATTAAAACAATCACATTGTACCATTGAATTATGTTTGGCTTGATCCCAACACATGGATATATAGGCAGCTTGTGGGCTATAAATGAGTGCAGCCCCTTTATCAAAACAAAAACTTGTTCCCTAAAGTACAAACATGATGATTACAATTCTAGTTTGTAATTCATCGTCTGATTCTAGTCTTGGGCACTAGGAATTAAACTCTTTGTACCATTTTAAGGGACTTGAAATTAGGAATAACCACTCCCTAAGCATGGTTTTTGTTCATAACTGCTCAATCGTTTAGCATCCTAAAGGATTGATGTTTAGCATCCAATAGTTTGATTGATCAAATAAATCGTTTTGGCACTCATTTAGCTCTTTGGCGTTCAATCGTTAAACTATCACGTCATCTGGTCCTGATGAGTTCACAAAAAATCTGATAGAGCTTGTTGTAATTGTTCGATTATGTCTCGCTTGACATTCGACGCATTGGGCTCAATGACCCCTTTACCATATTCACAGCCAATCTAAAATCCCTAGATTGGTTCGTCGCTTATAGCACTTCAAAGCATTTAAACAATGCAAGACAAAGAAGAAACTTAATGACAAATCTTAGAAAAATAAAATCATTACAGACCAAGGGCTTGAAACCCAACATTTTTATAATCAAGGCATAATGCCCGCTGTTCAAAGAAAATTGGCTTGGAAGCCAAAAATTGCAAATTTTTTTTAAGTGCTTTGCAACCTTCTCGAATTTTGGGGGGGTCATCTCTGGGTTTGTTAGCTGCAGAAGGCTTGAAAGCGATGGGTTTAATCTCATTAATTGTTGTGGGAACAGCTACAATTGGTGGTTTGATGTTTGTTTTAGGGTCAGACATTAAGGCTTCGGCTTTAGCAAGAGATTCCTCATAGAGTTTGATCTCCTTGATAGCATCAGTGTTTGCAAGAAGACTTTACTTATTCTCCTTCAAGAGCTCGTAATGAGCCTTGAGAGTAGCGTTCTCGTACTCGCCCTCGATGCAAGGAACAAGCCTTGCGATATCCTTATCCTTTTGTTTGATCGACTTTCTTATGGCACCGTTCTCGGCCTTCGCTTTGTCGAACCTGTCGACTGTGTTCTTCATTATCTTAGCTTCCTCTTTTGCCGTTTGGTTAAAAGTATGAAGCTCCGTGATTAGACTGTTTGTGCTCGCTCAAACATCCTTGAACTTGCGTTCAATGTCTAGCCATTTTTTTGCACGTTCCTGATCAACTGCTTTGAGCTCTCTGATTCACTTTCACCGCTTGATATCCTTGTTGATGTTGGAAAAACCGATCCGATATTAGAGTTAGGGCGCAGCGGAAGTTTTAAAATTTTTATGTTGATTCATAAAAGAAGCTCATGATGTATATAACAATAAATTAAATTTATGATCAAACATACCCCGTTTCTCGGATTCCGGAGTTGCTAGAGCGTCGACCAACGTGTCTTCTCTACTATTCTCGGGTCTTCACATCTCAGAGTGTGTGTGGGCACACGTGCTATGAATCCAAGCGACTGGTAATTCTTCCGAAGTCTAGATCCCACTTTCTCAATCCCGATGTATCTCGTTGAGAATTCGATCCGGGTTTGTTCTTCGAAACTACAAAATAGGAACCGGTTAACCCTTCTGTGAAAAATATCACTTGGCTTAACCTTCCTCATAGTTTTGATTCAATGAAAATTTCTCCCTTTTTCTCACATCTAAGAAGGACGAATTTTCTCAAGCACAAAAAACCTAGTTTTTTGCATTTTCTCTCTCCCAAAAAACTGTTCCTTATCTTTAAGTGTATAATGATAGTTAACTTTTTTCAAGAACCCCTAGCATTTATATAATACTCAAATTATTTTTCAAAAATTTCTCCTACTTGAAAAATAATTAATAATTATTTTTTTGGATAATCTTATGAACCAAAGGACTATTCGAATTTCAGGCTAGGTTTTTTAAACCTTATGAATCGTTTTTTGCTTGGAGAATTTCAAAAATTTTGTGCTTCCCTTTATATATAGATTGATTGATGGTTCAAATTTAAATCAAGAATCTAGACTAGTCAAAAAGTCCTAATCCTATCTAGATTCAAGCTCTTTTTAAACCTTTGAATTTAAATAAGATTTTCCTATTTGAATTTAAATAAATGGAATATTTGAGATTTCCTTTCTACCAAAAAAAAAAAAAAACGTGTACCATTCTTTAAGAAAAGAAAATCTATTAAATAAGATCCATTATTTAAATCAATTAATAATTTAATATTTGTAATATATTTAAACAATTTTGAAACAAAATTTTCTTCCCTCCAACCACTAAAATTCGTGCACCATAGATTAGGAGAGAAAAATTTTATTTTCAAAAACTAAATAATTCAAACACAATGTTATTTCCAAAATTCAATTAACCAAAATAATTAACAAATAATTATTTTATTTGCAACCAATCATATGTTGACAAATCACATTATTTGTTTACATTAATTTCACATGTCCAATCCTTTCAGGATTGCATGTTAGAGAATACCATGTCTTAATAGACATTATTAAATTCCCATTTAATTTACCGATCTCATTATGAACAAATCCCAAGACGCTTCGTGGAACTATATGAGCTAATAGAGGGACCTGATGGAAATATGTAAAGAGGCTCCTCTAATTGCGAAAAATTAATCCCGGATTAATTATTCATCAATTATCAACTTCAGGACTATTCCACTAAAAGTTTAAAGCTGAACTCCCGTTTACATACCGTATTACAAAAGCTCTCTAATGCAGTGCTTCTTCCATGATTTATTTTATCGCTCGCTTAATCCCTATATGTTATCCATGATTGAATTAAGGTCTTTTTCCGTTTTACCTTTTCAATTATTTTAACTTAAAGTTCCATTATTCTCCATTAAAAGAACCACTAATTGTAAAGCCATACAAGCAGTAAACCATCAGAGAACACAAAGTAAACCGATGACCAATATCTTGTTATATTATTTTTCAATTCCTGAATAATGCCTTTAAGTAGATAACATGTACTATCGTTAAGATAGCTATGGATTCCGTATCTATGAATCTTGATTTCTCCATCCATAAGTCATACTCCCAAAACACAAGTATATTGACCATCAATCATCAGTGTCTCACCTATAGTAGATCAAAATGCATAAGTCATGGATACGAACTCAAGTATTCATTTCAGGATTAAGATTAATGTAAAATGATAATTCAAGCGTCATTGATTCTTATAAATGGAATTATTAAACCGAATCAATTAATACCTTAAGTCCAGTCCAATATCATACCTCAGTACTGGTATACATTAAAGTTTCTACTTGAAACCTACTTGACGGTCAAGACAAACCATCCTTCCAAGGAAGTGGACAACATTTACAATCTTATCATGAATAAGATCCCCAAATTTTATTCCATCGATTACAGACCATTTATTTATATTGTTATCAAATTACCACATATACATATAGTAATCTGATATATTTCCAACAGCCTAGGTGTATTTTATGTTTGCTCAAAATAATCATACAATTAATAAATGAAAGTAAATAGGACACTACTTATTAAACATAAATAATCTCTTTTTATTAATATCAAAATGTCATATTTACAAAAAAACTCTAGAATTGATTTTCTATCCGTAAGGCACATATAGATCCCAACAGTTGATGGAACGGTAGGTTAACCCCATTCCACTAAGAATGCACTACAAAATAGCGAGTTTTTGAATTGCAATC
This sequence comes from Ficus microcarpa, assembly GCA_025413485.1. Taxonomy (NCBI): domain Eukaryota; kingdom Viridiplantae; phylum Streptophyta; class Magnoliopsida; order Rosales; family Moraceae; genus Ficus; species Ficus microcarpa. The sequence goes on from JAINRI010000092.1 coordinate 17,887, forward strand.
GATCGTGAAAACAAGAGTGAGGAAATAAGGTGAACAAACCTTTAAACCATCACACAAGAATTCATCGAGATGTTCCTGTATTCGGCCATTGTTCACCGTATCCATATCAACGTCAATGAGTAACTGATAGATAATCTGAATGCCGAGTTTTTTGTTATGGAGAAGGTTCACCCCTGGAGGCAAGTTCACCTCCCCATCCATCTTCTCCTCCTTTGTGACTTAAGGCTCATTGCTCGATTTGGGAACGATTGCCTTGACTTGTTATTTCCTCTTAAATGGAGCATTTTTCCTTGGCTTCTCGCCTACATTTTGCTTTTTGGTAGGGGGCTGTTCTAGCACATTCGAAGGCTTGAGGGATGATTCGATGAGAGGAAAACGAGGATGAGTCAGAGCTTGAGCAGCCTCAGTAGCCCTTGCTACTATTGCTGCTGCTGCCTTCTCAACCTCTTTCTCTGCCTGCTTCCTTACAAGAATCTCTTTGGGGGGAGGGAACATAAATCTTCATCGTGTTCAATGCGATCAAAGCCTCTTCTTTAAAATGTGGCTCGATGAATAGCATAGTGCCGAGGAGTCTCTTTAATGCTCCTCTGATCACGAACAGCCAATCAACCTAGGAACGAATTCGTTTAACTATACCTAATTGGATTTTGACAAAGTCCTTTCAGAGGCTTGACTGTCTAAACTTATGGGGGATGTTAATTTTGTCCCACTCTCGATTAGGCAGGGTAAGCAGTCGTTTGAGCTTCTCCTCAAACAGAAGTGCTTTGGTGGAGGCTTCCTTAGTTCCTTACCTGCAATATAAAATGATGATGATTAACAATAATATTCCGATGATAGATGTGATACCTTTCTCTCGATGCTCTTCATCCAAGACTTACGAAAAGGACCCTACAAGAGGAAAAAAGTATTTGCTAGGGCACCCAATGATTTCTCGTTCACTAGCATGAAAAAATATCGATCTTGCCAATATGTATCAGCATTTCTCATTTCCTCGACCACTTGCTATTTTTGTCTTGGGTACATCGAGTAGAGGGCAAGAAAATTATATATTAATAGTTCGATTCCTGCCTTATCAGCAATCATAATCAATGCTAGAAACACTTGCATCTCATTCGACATTAGCTGAGGGATTGTCGGTTGATAATGATGCATACTTTGAATAATGAGATGATGGATCAAAAGTTGAAGCCCGCATTCAAAGTATATCGCATACATATAGACCCATTCCTCAGACACGGTGTCCGTTCATTTGTTTGCAAAAGGAAGATAAAGTTGGACTTCATTTGGGAACCCGTATCAATCCCTGATAAAAGCTAAGTCATCTTCAGTCAGGATGGAAAGGCGGTTTGCTATTTGTAAAAATGACTCCTTGCTTATTTGTCGTAGGGGCCTACTTAATTGAGTGATGGGAGGAATAGAAAGGGCTCCATCGCCCGACACCATTGCCCGTCGACTCCTCTTTGATGCCTTATTGTTGGACTCAGCACCCTTTCTCTTTTGAAGGCGATCATACTCCTCCCTCGAGCGTCGAATGATGAATGTCAGTTCATCGTCTTCGACATCATTCTCATCCATATCGATACTCGCTGGGATTTTGACATCCTCCTCCAGTGGTCTCTTGCCTTTCACTTTATCTATATTATCCATATTAGCTCGCAAACGAATTTTGGACGAACAGCGAAGTGAAAGAACTTCAGATCTAAGTCCTAAACCTTTGAAATCCTACAAGTTTTGGGATGAATGCAAAGAATATCAACCTAGAAACTTAAAGAAAAACTTAAAAAAATACCATAAATCCCCAAACCAGATCACTTGCTCGGTGAAAATGCATAAAACCAGCCTCAAATGACTCGGAAACAGTGGAAAGACAAACTTTTCGAACCAAAAGATCATTAAACAAAGAGAAGGAAAATAAATCTTGCTTGAAAATTCGGTGACTTGAAAACTCTGGAACTCTTTGATTTTTCAGGTGGCTCCAAGCGAAAAAAAAAAAAAAAAAAATAAGGGGGGAGACGAAAGTTATAATCCTCTGGGGGAAGATCAACGGCTTTGATGTTCCTATCACGCATTATGAAATGGCACGAATCACTAGGCTTTCAGATTCCCATGTAGAGAAATTATTTCATGAACGTTCAAATTTTGAAAAAGCAACCGTCATTTCAGGTCATCTAATCAACACTTGCCATGTAATATCTGGTTTCCATGTTGCTAATTCTTGTAGAGAATTAATATATGTGTGGCTATGTGATTTTATGAGTAAAGTTCAGTCCAGAACTTTCAGATGTGTTTTGTGGGTTTTTATAGCCTTAAAAAGCTTAAAACTGATTTTTCGGACGATAAGAAGTGAAAACTGATCATTTTATGAAAAGTTAAAATTTTGACCGAAAAGTCAACCGTTGACCCGAAAAGTCAACGTTTGACCAAAATGGTCGAAATTAAGAATTATGAATTTTAAGATCAGTTTTTCACAAAAAAAGATTGCCGAAACTCATTTTTATTAGCAGATAAAGAAAATGAGACTTCGGATACTCGATTTAAGAATCCGGCGATTTTTCTGAGCTCATAGAGCAAAAAGGGTTTGAGAAAACGAGAAAAAGATTTTTCGACCCGAATTCCCAACGGCATGTCAAAAATCCAAAAACTGTAAAATAATATTTACAGTATTGAAATTTAAATTTTTGAACTCGACGTTTCAAGATTTTCAGTCGAAAAACCCAGTTTTGGTTCAAGAAAGTCTAGAACAACTCTTTGTTCTTATCCTCATGATGTGGTGGCCCAATTAGCTCTTGCCATGTGTCCAAGCCAACTCATTAATAGATGGCTTCCACTTTCTCCCTTGCTTGGTCGGCAAGCACAAGAAACAAGAGCAAGAAATCTTGTTCTTGAAGTTTCTTTAAGAACTCTATAAATAGCCCACTCCCTTGTACATTTTATTCACAAAATACAACAAAACTCTTGCAATTTTTCAGCAAGAAATCCGTGTAAGAGAACAAGGGAAATCAGAAAATTTTTGAGAGCCAAACCATCCACTTGCTTCGGGTAAGCTAGAAACCGAGAGGGAGAGAAGAGAAAATTTCTGGCCAGCCAAGAGCAGCCTTGCCGAGGGTTTGGTGCAGGGGAAACCGTGGGTGAGAGGCTGAAATTTTGGGGGAAAATCTAAGCCAAAAGGTTCGGGTAGTCTAGGAGACCAAGAGAGTGACTTAGAGTGAATTTTGAGGCTTGATTTAGCCTCTAGTGCAGCCTCGGGTTTGTGAGGAAGAAAGGGAGAAAAATTTTTCAGTTTGGGCCATTGCTTCTTGTGTGGACGAGGGGAGCAAGGAACCAACCAAGGGGACAAAAAAATTTTGATGTTGGTGCACCACAAGGACCAGCCGTGAGCTAGGTGAACCAAGGGGGCAGCCTAGGGACAATTCGGTTTGTCCAAGTCCTAGGGCCGAAAATCCACAACAAATTTGAGGTAAACCCTAAAACGTTTTCTCAAGTTTTAAATTGATTTTTAAAGCTTTGATTTGTGTGTTTTGTTTCAGCCAAAAAGTTGTAAGGGCATAAGCCCATGTGTGGTTTATTTTTCTGCCCTATGTGCTTGATTAGCCGTGTGTGTGTATGTGTGCAGCCGAGTGGTTTGGCTGATTTGTGCATGATGTGTGTGGCTCGGTTTTATGCTTATTTGTGCTAGAAAGCATGCTAGGGTTGATTGAGGCTTTATGTCCCCATTTAGGTCAGATTTGATGATGCTTGATTGGCTCGGTTTTATGATGCTAGGTTGCTAGAAAAATGTTGTTGCATGCTTGGTTAGTAGACCGTGCAGCCCCTAGGCAATTTAGGCTCGGTTGACGGGTTGCACGAGCACGTGAGTTGGCTTAGTTAGCCGTGAGAGAACGCTAGACACGCTGCATGAATTGAACCTAACTCCCGCAGTGGGCGGTCGAGCTAGAACCATCGACTTAGGCCGTAATCAATGAACCTAAAAACCGAAACTGCCTCTCGGGTTCCCTGGGAGCAGTCTCGGTAAAACGTCCCAGTTGGTTGATAGAGGCCGAATTGGCCAAAACGTAAAACACGAAAGTTGTAGACTAGGCTCTTTCCTAGGGGGTAACGCGGCCACTTTGCCAAAATAAGGCTCCAAAGGCCTACTTTTACACGAAAAACCGTAGGTGGGTCAGAAGACCCAGTTTTCAAGTTAAGTTCAGTTTTGATTTAAAACTGACACCAAACGGTAAGGAATTAGAAAATGTGTAAAACACGAAAGTTTTAGAACTCCTCGAGGGCTAGAACTTTCGTGAAGAAAGCTTTTTCAAACTCAAAACGGATTTTTAACCACAACCTAAAATCTGAAAACGGTGCAGGGTTCAACATAATCCTGTACCCGAATTTTGTAGAACCAACTTAGGAAAATTTATTTTCGGACATAACATGTTGTTTTAAGCACGGGAACTGTCCCAAAAGCAGTTTCCGACCCTCGACCATTTTATGAAAAATTAGGCCAGGATTCACGAAAGTTTTAAGAAGACAAGTTAAGAAAGATAAGTTTTAAGCTAAGTCTTTTATGAAAGGGTTTTTAAGATCAAGCTTTCAAAGACAAGAGATTTTTAAGTTAAGTTTTGAAAGAAAAATGTAGAACGTATGGTAGCCGGGATTCAGCCCCCGAGTTACCGGGCTTCGCCCCAAAGCCCAGAGTTGACCCGACAGGGTTGACTTTAGCACTCGTAAATGGTTGACTTTGGTTGACCAACAAGATAACAAATTCTTATGCAAGCCCAAGGGTAGGTGGTCGACCTAACCCAATGTTTTTATAAATGGGCTAAGTATACGGAAAAGTTTTTCAAACGTAACCCTATGGGTTACAAGAGGCTTTACGTTAGGGGGACATATAGCCGAAAACCCGCATGAATGTTGGTTAGTATCAACATACAATAGAGATGGACTTGAAGTTTGACGTACGACTTTCAATCAAGCAGGAGGAGTTCTGCAGCGGAGGCTGGACAAGGATCTGCGTAACAACTAAGAATAGACGGTAAGTACAACACCGTCTACAGCACAAGCTAATAGGATTAGACTATTAGACTCGATGAGGTGCTTTGTGTGATATGCTATGTGTTCATGAATGCAACATGAAAAATGCTAAGAGTGTAGGTATATGCTAAGAAAAGATAAGCGAGAAGCTAAGTAGAAACATGACATAAGAAGTGTTTGTTCACACGTAAATAAGATCAAGTAAGAAAATAAGGACCGTGTCGATCCACCCGCATCAGGTCGGGTCGGACTGTGGATTGATCTGGATTGGTTTGGCCGCCCCAGACAATTCATTAGTCGCGCGCCGGATTCGAACACGTAGACTAAGGGCCCATAAAATATAAAGAAATATAATGAAGAATAAAATGACCTATGCATGCTAAGTGTTATAGGTATGCTATGTATGTATGTATGTTATGTATATGTATGTATGTATGTTATGTATGTATGTATGTTATGTATATGTATGTATGTATGTTATGTATATATGTATGTTATGTATGTATGTATGTATGTTATGTATATGTATGTATGTATGTATGTATGTATGCTATGTAAGTATGTCATGTATGTATGTGATGTTAAGTTATTGTGTGTTAATGTTTTATTGTTGTTATTTGTTTTACGGCCTAGGAGTTGTACTTACTGGGCCTCAAGCTCATTGTTTTAAGTTTGTGCTGTAGGTAAGTCGCCTGTCAGCTGATGATGATGCAGTGGGGAGTAGCGGGTCAAGCAATGTAAAATCGTGGTATATGGAGCCGCTACGCATTTTGTGTGGTATACACTTATATGAGAGAAGATACTTTTTATAAATAATAATTAGTATATTATGTACAGAAACAGTATTTTCAGTTATGTACATAGTTTTGTGTACTATATAAAAAAAAAAAAAAAAATCCGCTGTGTTTTCCAAGCTAAGTAAGTTTATGTATGAATGAATGTATGTACGTAAGGGTAACGGCCTACGCTAGGTGGGGCGTTAAAAAAGATTCCTTTTCTTTGGGGCTCAATAGTTATGATTGACTAATGTCAGTATTCACCAGACTCATGTGATTGACACTCCTAATGATTAGCATGCATCATTTTTCCAATGATAAGTATCAAACACTCTATCGAGAATCTTTGCTCGATAGAGTGAAGGGCTATCTATTACGCTCAGACTTCGTCTTCTGGTAATGTTATAACTAGGTCATCATGACCACTAGATCAACAAACGACAAACAATGAAACACGACAGATTAAGTGTTCCTAATCTCAAACATTTGGGTTCACTTTAACAAACGATTACTATAGCTAGAAAAGTGACAAATGATGAATAATCGTCTTCGAACATTTGGTCTCGGTTCCCTTGAGGCCCGTCAATTTACCAAGTGTGGATTGGGTGGGCTCTTGGCCGAACAAAATGAACGATGAACGATGAACGATTCTCAACCATTGTTGGTCATCTTGGATGATCGGTTCGTCATTCATTGTTCATATTTAATGAACAACGAAGAGTGGGAGATCTGTCTCCATAACTGTTATATCCACGATTAATCATAGCATTATGGTGCACATTTTTGCACATATTCTAAATTACTTGGGATAGTGGGGAACCGCCTATTACTATCCTAAAAACTCAGACCCATGATTTTTCCTCTATAAATAAAGAAACACCCATCACGTTTGAGGATCCTTTTTTTGAAAAAAGCCCTTTGCTTATTGTTATTCTACCATATTATATCCAAGATTGTAACCTTTTGTGCAATGAAACTCATATATAGCGAAGCCACTCAGAGGATGTAGCACATTTCCGGTGAGCCTCTCTAAATTTCGTTATTGATTCTTTTACTACTTTCATTTTGATTTATCCATTTCATTTTCTAATTATGATTGTTCTATGATTTTCATATCCAATGTTCAAGGACTTCAATAATTTCCGTATGTTAATTTGCTTATGATATAATTGTAATACCCTAAATTTTTATGGCTTATGATTTCCTTTGAGATAAGAAAAAATTTAAGATTGAGGGTGAGTTTGGTGTGTTAGTTTGAGTTGAAATATTTTAGTTGTAATAGTAAATTTTTTTGAATTTTCAGAAAAGACAAAAAACTTTTTGGGAAAAAGACAAAAACTTTTTAGGAAAAAGACAAAAAAAAGTACAGTTTGAGTTGAAATGAAATTGCTCACCAAACGCACCCTGAATCATGTATGTCGATATGAAGCTCATAATATGAGTTAAATATCAATATATGTTTAAGGTCTTGTTTAAATAGCTACGAGACTCAATAATAGATTACTTAGCCAAGCATAAGGCCTTTTAAGGAAAAAGGCATAATGAAATTTCATGATTTCATGTTGGTCAAAGTTTGACCTAAAAAGTCAAAGTTTGACCTAAAAAGTCAAAGTTGACCAAGGTTGACTTTAGGTTGACCAAAGTTTAACTAAGATGGTACTGCAGTGTAATTAATAGTATGAAAATTATACTGCGGAAAACAATCATTACAGACGAATAAGCAAATATAAGCTGTGAGACCACCCTAGAAAAATCAAGCACAATATTTGGAGCAATAAGGGCTAAATAGTTTCAAGTCCTAAGAAAAATTTATACGTAGTCTAATTTTATACAGATAGATTTTGGACTACAATTCAGTCTGATAATACTGTTTTAGGACAAAACAGTATTGATATTAGCGAAGTTAGTAAGGAAATGGACTGTATAATTATATTAATGGATTCTTGGAATCAAGTGGATAATTTGGAAGCCAAGTGACTCTACCTTAGCCAATCACCCGCAGGGACTAAATTGCAAATATTTTGTCTTTAGGGGCAAAAGTGTAATTTTTGAAAAAGTTAGTAATGATGATGTAAGCGTGATGTCATCAAGATGATGTCATCAAGATGATGTCATCAAGGTGATGTAAACATGATGTAAGCAAGATGATGCCATCAAGGTGATGTAAGCATGATGTAAGCATGATGATGTCATGATGATGATGTAAGCATGATGATGTCATAAGCTTGGTGAGCAAGCAAACTTGGCCTCCAAGGGAGCCATAATGGCCGGCCACATGTAGGGGTTTTTGAGCAAATATTTTGCTCCTAAGGACTAGAATGCAATTTTAGAAAAGTTCAATGACTTTTTGGTAATTTTGAAAAAGTTCAAATCACCTATAAATAGGGCTACGGGGGAGGGGGGGTGGATTTTTGGCTCTCAAAAATCAGAAAATCTCCCAAAACTATGGCAAAATTTTCCCTCACCCATTTTCTCTCAAGAAAACCGAAACCCAAGAAAAAAAAAAGTAGAGCAAGGAAATTAGCCCTAAGTGATGGTCAGATTTTGGTGAGGCACCAATTAGGGTGGCCGAAATTTTGAAACCCATCAAGTAAGAGGGAAACCGGTTGTGGTATGGAGGGTTGTGGAGCAATTTTGCTCATGCAAGGTTTAAAACCACTCTTCAAAGCTTAGAGGTAATATTCTTGAACCTCTAACTAAGATTCTCATTGAGATTGGTTTATGAAGTTTATGTGTATTTTGCATGTGGGTGTGGCTGAAAATCTTGGGAGGAAACCAGGCTAGAGAGGCCGGTTGTGATGTAGAAGCAAGGAGAAAAAAGTTTAGGTCCAAACCTAGCACCAACTCTTGAGTTGATTAAGGTAATTCTTCTTGGTTCCCTAAACTTTCCAATTTAAGTTTCAATTGGAGATTTAAGTGTATTTCCATATTTGGAATATAAGAGCATAAGCTCACTCTTTTATTTGCATGCAATAGGTTTAGTTGCATAATTTTATGTTCTAGAATTTCATGCTAAGGGTGTATGCTCCCTAAGTGTTTGTGATATGTCCCAAGATGTTTGGATGATGTATGGATGTATGTTTTACGTTAGAAAACACTGCATGTCTGTTTTCTAGGCTCCCGCATGTTCGGTTGAGTTAGAATACGCAAATTAGGACGTAAAACGAATTTAAAAAGAAAACTGCCAGATTCGGGTGAAAACTGGCCAGTTTTCTAGAGAGCTAATTTTGAGTCCCTTAGAGGCCGAATTTGAAAAAAAATTAAAACTACAAAGTTGTAGAGAAATTTTTTTCCTAGTGGACAATATGAACAGTTTTGCAAAATAAGACTCCAATGGCCTCTGTTTTTATGAAAAACCGAGACTAGTCTGCCTAGACCTAGTGTGCACGGCCAGTAGGTTTCAAACGAAAACTGACTAAGTCGAAGGCAGAACTGGGTCTTGAGTTAAACACAAAAGTTGTAGGGTTTTTCGAGGTCTAAAACTTTCGTGAAGAAAACTTTTTCGGATTCAGCCCAGATTTTTAAATAAAAATTGGATTTCAAAAACTGTGTAGGGAACAGGAAATTCCTGCACAAGATTTTCTGAAACAGTGTAGGAAAAGGAAATTCCTGCACATACACTGATAAGTTGGTAGTGGAAAATTGTTCCAAAGGTAGTTTTCAACAGTTGATAATTTTTATAAACCCTACTCAAGAGTTACAAGTTGAACAAGGATTTTTGTATAAAATGGACATAAAAGTGCTGAGTTTTTCCAAAGTAAAAAAAAGGAAATTTTAGACAGTAAGTTGTCTTAAGATTTCGTAATAAGATAGTAACTGACGGTAACCGGGAAGAATAGCCGAGTTACTGGACTGGGCTCAAAGCCCAAGAGTTACCCAATGTAACCCAACAAGATGCCAAAATTAATAATGGGCCTAAAACCTAGGGTTACTTAGAATAACCAATGAATTATGGATTGAGTATAATTGGGCTTAGTACCCAAGGTTACTCTATGTAACCAAACAAGTTATCATATGGTGATATAAGGAGGGGGACATATGACTAGGGTTACCAATGAAGGTTGGTTAAGGATATCAATATTGTATGAAAAGATTTACAGTAAGATAGGCTAATCCTTATCTTACGCCCTAATTGAAACAGGAATAGAACCTGTTGATATAACTTGATGAAACGCTAAGTCAAGAGTATAGGATAACAGGTAAGTACAAACCTCACCTATAGTATGGAAAATAGTAAGCTATTTTCAAATTATGACATGTTCCATATGTTATGTCATGCTATGTTATGCTATGTTATGCTATGCCATGTCATGTTAAGCTATGTTAAGTTATGTTAAGCTATGTTACGTCAAGTTATGTTATGTGATGATAAGCCAAGATATGCCATGTTAAGTTACGAAATGCTATGCTATATTAAGATATGACATGTTAAGTTATGATATGCTATGCTATGCTATGCTAAGATATGTCATGTTAAGTTATGATATGCCATGTGTATGTATATGTTATGATATAGTGATATCATGAGGCATGTTCACTAATATTAAACCATATGGTAAGAACATACAAGTAAGATGTCGTACCAACCTCCCGCTAGGTGGAGGATATATGTTTCAATTTTAAGTTTAGATTATCAACCTCTCGATAATACGTGAATGTATATTATAATCAACCTTTCGCTAAATCGTGAAGGGTTATGTTATGTTTATGATTCTCAAAATTGTTAAGGGCCTTGTAAACCCTAACTTTCTGAAGATTGCACGCATTTGGTACGTACACACAAGGGGCCCATATGTAATCAAGATAATAAGTTCAAGATAATAATAAATCATAAGACATTCAAATCGATCATAAATGGTTCATGCATAAATTACATGATGATTGGCATGTTTTTAAGATATTTGAAATGTTTTGTGAGATCATGTTTGTACTTGCTGGGCGAAAGCTCATCTGTATATTCCATACTGTAGCTAAAAGCAAGATGCTTGCAGCTTTACTTGATGGGCCATGGAGACGATGCAGCAAGTGAAGGGCGGTGTGAGATACCACTATGCAGATTTTCCACAAATTATTAAGTTGTACATGTATGATTAAGAAACATGTTACGTTTCATGTATATAACGTTTTCAAGTTACGATTTTTTAAAATAAAGTTGAAGAAGAAAAGAAAGAAAAAAATTTATTCTGAAATTTCCCGATTAGTCTAAGTATTAGATTTAGAAACTAAGTAAGTACGTTAAGTAACGACCCACATTTACGTAGTCGATTCTACGTGGATGGTCGGGACGTTTAAGTTAAGAAAGCATGGTAACGGTCCTACGTACGTAGAGCAGAATTCGGGGTGTTACAATAATCCTGGTTGAAATTTGATCATAGATTTCTAGCATCTACAGTTGTTAACTTAAATATAATCAAATAACATAATAAAAACATATAACATAATAGTCTCAAGACATGTAAAAGAAAACGTAAAAACATAAACAAAGATAATCAAGTCTCCTAAATTTTTAGCATCATCTTCTTCTTCATCTTCGGTATTTTGAGCATGTGGTGTCAGAGATACAATACTTATAGGGGGAGGGACATTGCAACTATCATGTGCATGCTCATGTCGTCCTTGTGGGGCAAATTATTGTTGCACATCCGGGGTAAGTTGTGTTGTGACACACCATTCAGATTCGGATCTGGAGGAAGAAAAGCCGGTAGCACGGTTCCTCGAAGTAAGTTTGGGGTAGTCATCAAAATTACTAAATTTCATAATCATAACCATTATCATAATTGCAATGTAATTTAAATAATCATAAAAAAATATTTTTAACAAAATAAAAGAAAAACAAACAAACAACATACAAATCCAAACACCACTACAAGAGGGTTTGGCGGTGGCGGGGAAAAACAACAAGGGGTGGCAGCAGCAAGTGTTGGCTTTCTAGGTTTAATGAGGGATTTAGGGATTTTGTTCAAGGAATTTAAGAGGAAATTGATAAATTAGCCAAAAACTTAGGTTCGAGGAAGGAGGTAGGATGATTTGAGAGGAATTTTTATAGGTTGAAGGCAGTTGCAGGTAGAAAAATCTCGTCTAGCAAAGAGAGAGTAAGAGGTTTGGTGCATAAAATGGGAAAGAAGGCTCGGTTTTGTGTTTATACATAGATCTTTTAGTGATGACGAAAATATAACACGACCTCATTTTGAAAAGTGTCTTTTAATTGATTTTGAAGTAATATAGTGACCATGTCTCCGTAATTAGCAATGACATGTGTCATCACTAGAATCTTTCAAAACTACCCAAAAATAATAATGTGGTTTTCCTTTTTCTTTTTATTTTTTTCACGCAACAGTCAAATTTTAGGGAATTGACCAGTCAAATTATTAGCGACAACAGCATGAGTCGCTGCTAAATATAAATTTTTTATGGTAATTAGCTAGAAAAATCGTGCCTATCAATTTTTAGTGATCAATTTAATGCTCAATTTTGGCAGAAATCAATGCCCCAAAGCTATAATTGGCGAGGATTTATATTTAGCAACAGTTGCAATCGTCGCTAAAAAACAATTTTGGTGGCATAGAACATACCAAATCTCATCTTTCTATGTACCATACAGACGACGTGCTATTGCTAATTAATTAAAGAAATACACTGGAAAAATGTTGTCGCTAATTATTTTAGTGATGTTTTATTCACTCCAAATATAAAAAGAAAAAAAAATCACAGTGTTGACTTTATCTTCAACGACGAGATGTCACTGCTGTATGGTTTGTCACTGAAAATGTTGCTACTGATCACCCGTTTTCTTGTTGTATGTTAACGTTCATCAGAATTATCCGCTTCAAAATTTTCGATACCTTTTCTAGGTTAAATTTCTTTCTTTTCTTTTTGTGCAGTGAAAACCATGTTGAGACCATGCATAATCAGCCAGGTAAGAGTTAGAAATCTCTACTCATTTCAATTATAGGCTTTTAATAATTAATATCATTTCATTTATTTTTGTTTCCTTCATTTTTTTTATTAATATGAATTTGACGGCCGGTTTATGAACATTGTTATCAGATATTTCTCCTTGTTAATCCTCCTCACCAACTTAGGCCCTTCACTTTTTCTGTCACTACACCAGTACACAAATGTGGTTTTCTGGTAGGAGGTTCGTCGGGAAAAGTCTATCCTGTCGAAACAAAAATTTCCCCTACGATTTCATAAAGCTCGGTGTTTTCTTAGCCAATTTTTTGTTAGCATATCTTACCCATTACAATCTCCTTATGGCTATAATCTTCATTGTTAGAAAGTAAATTATGACGAAAACCCTACTTACTGTGACAATGACCAATTTTTGGTCAAGCAAATTTAAATAAACCAAATAATTACCGTGCCATATCCTTATATTTTTCTTGTCTAAACAAGTCCGTAACAACCCAATTCACATGTATGTTCTAATAAATGAATAAAATAAATAAATAAATCGTTATTACTCTCAATCGTGTTCTCATGATAAATCGACATTTTTTTGAAATTAAATTAATATTAACACTGCTAACTTAAACAATATTATGTTTAGATGTTATTAAGTACGGAGGTTATAAGCTCAAATCTTGAAAACATATAGCGGTGTATCCAAAACAAATTAATGGCGACACGTTCCATTGAAAGGAGGTCGGATTGGACGGCCAAAAGAAAAGGGTAAGATGGGACCATATCAGAGGAAGTGGTGAGTTAGGTGCATGTGATTAGGCTCTTTGGCTTGGGGATGGAATAAAGGGGTGCAGTACGTTAGAAACGGGAAGGGATTGGAATATTGATAAGGAGAGCTAAGCTTGTCCGTGTGCTTGGAATGTCGCTTTCATGGGGTCAATTAACAGCTTGTTCACACTACAAAAACCCAGATCCCCGTAAAAGTATTTTGATTTATTTACCATAAAAATGATTTTTTGACATTTTTTTTTTTTGGAAGAAAAATAAAATTGTGCTGAATTACTTCAATTTGTTGAGAAAAGTGGTCCATTTGGGTACTAGTTTCCCACATGCGTTCGGACCAATTCTTTCATGTGTTCGGCCATTGGTCTCTGTTCCCAACTTTCGGGGCCCACCAAAACGCTCCAACCCTCAATAATGATACATCACATGCAATGAAGAGTTTTTTTTTTTTTTTTTTTTCCTCTAGATTTTTTATTAAAAAAATGAGAAATTATTTTAAATTCCATTTCTTCATCGTGGTGGCTGAAATGGGTTCTTCTTCTTCTTCTTCTCCCTTTTTTTTTTTTTTTTTTTTTTTTCTTTGGTGGTTGAGTTATTAATTGGTGCAAGTTAAGCAAAAGTGAACCCCAATGTAGAATCTGGACAAATGGAATCTGAGATAGCCCTCAGAGTTGGGGCCAGTAGGTAGACACCCATCTGGAGACCCCCTTCTTTTCATTTTTCTCTTTTTATTTTTTCACTTGAGTTACTTCTTTTTTTTAACCCTCATAAACCTTCCTGGGAAATAAGTACAGTAAGAATTTAGATGGTACACCCTTAAAAAAAAAAAAAAAAAAAACCCTTATTGTTCTTTTAATTTCTCTCAAAAATTTTGAGGCCTTGCTTTTTAAAAAATAAAAATAAAAAAAATACAAACTATTTAATGGCTTTTTTATGCAATACCCTTGTTTGTTTCTTGAAAGCAAGAACAACTTTATTTTAAAAAAATAAAAAAAAGTGGGCTTCAGTGAAAGGCCGATGTCCATGTCCAATTGATTAGTACTTTGGGCCTAGAATGCTTTCCTGGGGCTAAAATGAGACTGCACGAGCCTTATTGACATTCTATTTTCGTTTCTTTCATTTACGCTACTTTTTATATTTATGCTTTGTTTGGTTCAACCACTTAAACTATTCAACTCAAACTTTTTTGTCTTTTTTCCAAAAAGATTTTATCTTTTTTCCAAAAAGTTTTTTGTCTTTTCTGAAAATTCAAAGAAATTTACTATTAAAACTTAAAAATCCCAACTCAAACTACTCCACCAAACGGGCCATTAATATACAAGGGAGAGGGAAAGTAAAAAAAAAAAAAAAAAAATTGTTAAATCAGTCCTCCGAGTGGAAAAACTCTTGTCGTTTTGCCCTGTTTTGATTGTCCGTTAAAAAGACAAAAATATCCGAATTTGAATTATAAATATGATATATTGATAATACTCTTTTTAACATATATTGATCTTCTCTCCCTTCTACCTCTCTCTCCATCCCCGTCTCACTTGGCTCTACTCGACGCCTACACACGACTGTGAGTCTGTGACCGATTGTGAAGGAAGCTCGCCGAGTGATTTGCCGCGAGATCTGTGCATCACGAACTGCAACAAGATCTGCTCGTCGCGATCTGTAACGGGATCCGCTAGCAAACACAAGATCCAACAAAAATGTATGTCACTTCCTCTACTACCACTGTTGTTAGAAGCACCAAAGCCATCGCCATTCGCATCTTGTCGCTGGAATTGCGTACATCTTGTCAAAGTTGGATATGGTCCTCCATTCGCATCTTCCATGGTGATGGATTTCCAAGATCACGTTGTCGACGTAGCTGCTGCATTCTTTCTCTTTTTGTGTAGCTTTTTCTCAAATTTGATTTGATGATGATTGTATGCTAGATTATGGTTGATAAACGACTAAACTAAAAATCGGTTTAGTATTAGGGTTTGTTTGGTTGGTTAGTTTGAGTTGAAATATTTTAGTTGTAATAGTAAATTTTTTTGAATTTTTAGAAAAGACAAAAAACTTTTTGGGAAAAAGACAAGAAAAAGTACGGTTTGAGTTGGAATGAGATGATGAGGCAAACAAAATCTTTTATTTTTTATTTTTTATTTTTATTTTACCAAATTACCCATGACAATCGACCGGATTACTCTTGGACGCTGAAAACGATTGACCATTGATGTTTGAAAATAGAAAATAATTGACCAAAATACTCTTCAGCAATCGGCATTTGAAGACAACCAGCCACTGATTTGAAAATGGAAAGTAATCTGTTGGTCTCTGGTGACCAACGTGGGAGATGGCTAACAATTTTATGTTTGAAAATGAATCTTTGGAGACGGCTAACTATTTTTGAAAATAAAAAGTAATCTGTTAGCCAAAAGTAATATATCAGAATACTCCCCAACGACCATCTTTGAAGACGGCTAACCATTTTCAACTATTTTGTATTGAAAACAGAAAATAATATGGTAGATTACCAAAATTCACCCACCAAAACTCTCCAGTTATCGGTTACCAGCATGAGCAACCGGAGACCATCAATGGTCAATGTTGATTTTGACAACGTCTAACAAAGTACTAGTGGTAATCTACTAGATTACCCTTTTGACTTTTCGGGAGAAATTGCTGCAAATACATATTATGTAGTTCTTTGATTTATCTAATTACAACTCATAAAAACTAAATTGTTATAATTAGGACAACAATTAAGAGACGTGCTTTTTAAAAGACAATTCTGCAACTCACCCAAAATATAAAGGAAAGAATACTGAAGTACCTAGATGAGGAAAATTAAAAGCAAAGGAAAGGATTTTTCTTCATATGTTTACCGGAAGAGGGGAAAAAAAAAAAAAAAAAAAGAAGAGGAAGAAGAAAAAAAGTGTCTACTATATTATATTGATTGTAAAATTATACCCATGTATAAATAAGTAAATATAGACTGACTTAGGTCACACTAGTTATTTGACATGTTGTATTGACGTATCAAAATTTTCTCTCCATTTCTTTCTAAACTTAAAAGAATTAACAATTCGTGGCCCATTGATTTATAACTTCTATTATTCCTAATTTTCTCTCTCCCAAACAACTAGATGTTCCATTTTCTTTAAAATCCCTCTTTCAATTTCCTTTGGTTTTTTTTTTTTTTTTTTTTCAACTCTATCAAAAAAAATGCTTAAGCACACAAAGACATATGTCACTTTTGCTAATAGAGTTAAGGAAACCATATCCAATAGAAATTTGAAGGAGAACGGACATTCCAAAGCATTCAGTAGTTCCCAAACCTTGTTGATTCTCATAGAGAATAATAGTTTGAAAGAATGAAATTTGGAGAATGTTAACCGTAGCATGGATGTACGTGATAAGTTGAATATGAAAGAATTAGTAGACACAATCGCCAAAAGATATTTATAATTATATATTTTGACAAATTATTTTACATAAAATCATTAGTCGTTTCTGTCACGACCCATCGCCTGTCACCTTACTAGACTAGGCTGGTAATAGACCGTAAGTATGGAGAACATAGCATAGATACATACTTGATATATTAAAATTGCGAAATAATTTTTTAAAACATAGCCATAATGGTGCGGAAATATTTTGGGTTTTTTTTATTTTTTATTTTTTATTTTTATTTTTTAAGGCTGGTAATAGATCGCAAGTATAGAGAACTTAGAATACATACATACTTGATACATTAAAATTGTGAAATAATTTTTTAAAACATAGCCATAATGGTGCGGAAATATTTTGGGTTTTTTTCTTTTTTAAACAATTCCATAACCATAATGCGAAAAGATTCTTGCTATTTAAAATTTTAAAAGTCCAAAGTCCTTGAACATATAATCATATTGGTGTGGAAATTGTTAACTTTGAAGACAAAATAATACGGAAATCGTAACAAAATCATGAAACCAACTTTCAAAGGAAATTTCATATTAAAGTTTGGTCACTACAAGTCTTATTCCATATGCACATTCACTTCGATTCACTCCCTTGATCACTGAGTTTCTACCTTAAGTATTTCTTTCTATTTTCTTGCAATACAAAGAATCCTAGTGTGCTGGAAATCTCAATAAGTGAATAATATAATTACTCTAGTTTGAGATACAAATATAACATAACAATGTTTTTGTAGAAAATATATATATGAACTTATTATTTGGATAGTTATTAATTTGATTATGAAGCGAAATTCCTTATCTCATAACCACTCAAGTACACACGAATTCATAAACCACAATTCCATTAAACATAAGCAATTATAAGATTTCTAATTCATACGATGCTTCATCTAAATTTGTTACGCATTTAATAATCGTGAACCATCATTTACATATTCATAGTATCGCTTAACTCTTCTCTTAAACTCTTAGACATTCATAACTCATAACCAAATCATACTTTATATTCTCATTATAACTTTATCATAATCAATTCGTACATTATATCTTTATCATACCCTTGATCATAATCATATCATACATTATACTCTTATCATACCTTAATTGTAATCATATCATACATCATATCATGTCATGATATAAAAGATAATCACTTTCTTATCATACTTGGAGTCTTCTCAAACAATCATGCACTCCCTTAAGCACAATCTTGTCTGGAATTCATTCATAGACCACACAATGATAACAACTAAAAATCTAAATAATACAATCATTCCTAATAATCTGCATCCTCATAATTACCTTCATGTATAGGATTCACAACAATCAAATAAACTATTAAGACATTGATTATAAATTAGATAATCAATGCATTATTCACATTATAAATGTAAGATCCGAATTTTTCTATGCACTCATGATTTTCTTAGATATGGGGAATTAAAGTCCATATTATGTGTTTATGAAATATTTCATGAGAATTATGAATATCAATGTGAAATTCACAATTCTATCAATAAATGTTTGAGTTTTCATTCAATTGGCTATGAAACTCAATAAGTGATTTTTAAACATGCATAAGGCCTTTTATGGAAGAAGGCTTAGAAAAATTCCTGATTTTATGTTGGTCAAAGTTTGACCAGAAAAAGTCAAAATTTGATCAAAAAGTCAAAGGTTGACCCGAGAGGTCAAAGGCATGATGGTACAGTCATATGACAGGCAGTATGGAAAATATACTGCGAAAAACCATCATTATAGACAAAATAGTAAGATCAAACTTCAAAACTACCATAGAAAAATCAAGCACACCAAGTTAGAAATAAAGGGCAAAAAGGACTTTGAAAAATAGGAAAAATTTTATACTGTCCATTTTTACACAGATAAATTTTGGACTGTAGTACAGTATTAAATACTGTTATTAGTGGATAACAGTATTAAAAATATCTGAGTAGCATAAAAGTGGACTGTTTACTAAGGAAATAGCCAAACGAGGCCTTAGGTGATGACATCACCTCCCCATAGATTTATGACATCATAATTGATTAAATAAAGCATGAAAAGAATTATAAAATTTTCTAGAAGATGGGTGAGGTGACCGGCCACCTAGGGGGCAAAAATGTAAAAATTTTGTCAATTGGGGCTAAAATGTAATTTTTGAAAAATAGGTGATGTAAGCAAGTGATGTCATCAAGATGATGTCGTCATGATGAGGTAAGCCTAGCCTTGGAGAGCAAGGGATGGCCGGCCAACATGCCACCTAAAGGGGTTAAAGTGCAAAATTTGATTTTTGAAGGACTTTTATGCAAATTTTAGAAAGTTTCTCCACCACTATAAATACCCATGTAGGGGGGTCGGTTTTTGCTGGAAAAAAAAAAACAAAAAATCAGCCAAACTCTTGCCATTTTTCTCTCCAAAAAATCCGAACCCAAGCTAGCAAGCCAAAGAAAGAAAAATTTTGAAAATCAAGAGGGAGAATTAGGGGGTGTTCGGTTTTCACCAAGAGCCAAGAAAAAGATTGGAAAAAAATTGATACCCATTTTTGGCCAAGTGGCCGGTTGTGGGAGAGAAGGAAAGGAAAGGAAAAAGTGAAGGGAAAAGGGAAGAGGAGGTGTGGCCGAATTTGGTTGAACCAAGCAAGTGGCCGGAAAAGTTTTTGGTGCCATTTGGACGGTGAGAAACCGGTTGGAAGGAGATCTAGGGAGAGAGAATTTTCGGACCCTAAACCCTAACCCACTCCTAGGATTAATCAAGGTAATTACCCTAAACCCTAACCCTTTTCAATTGAATTTTAAAATTGAAATTTACATGTATTCCAAGTTATGTTTGTAAGAGCATAAGCTCAAATTTATTTATTACCCTAGGTTGATTAGGTGTGTGCTTGATTAGATCTAAGGGTGGTTTGCTTATGAATTTTGATTGATTATGTGATTATGCTTGCTAGGGTTACATGCTAGATGTTGATGTGCTGTATGTTCCCCAAAGATGTTCAAGCATGATTTAAAATGGTATGTTAGGTTGCTAGAGTAGAATATGAATGAATGTACTGGTTGATTAGAAATAGAAACCATGCAAACCCTAAGGGTGTATGCTTGGTAATGGTTTGCATGGGTGCGAATGAGTTGCATGAATGAGAAAGGGAGACGTTAGAAAACGATGCATGCTTGCTATTTAGGCTCCCGCGTGTTCGGTTGAGTTAGATTGTGTGCAATACGACGAAAAACAAAATTAAGAATGGAAACTGCCAGTTCAAATTCAAACTGGCCAGTTTCCTGGTAAGTGGAATTTGAGGCCTTTAGAGGCCGAATTGGGTAAAACGTAAAACATAAAAGTTGTTCAGAACAGTTTTTCCTAGGGGGTAACATGGACAGTTTTTCAAAATGAGACTCCAATGGCCTCAGTTTTCACAAAAACCTGAGCCTGACCGTGTCCAAGATTTATGCACGGCCAGGTGAGTTCAAACAGCAATATGAACGTGTTAAAGTCCGAAATAGGTTTTTCTCAAAACATGAAAGTTTTAGAATTTTTCGAGATCTAAAACTTTTGTGAAGACAACTTTTCCAAATTCCAACTGGATTTTTAAACTGACATTGATTTCTAATGACTGTGCAGAACATGAAAAATTCCTACACAGGATTTTCTAAAAACAGTGCAGAAAACTGTAAATTTTCAAAAAAAAAAAAAAAGCAAATGTTTTGACTGTGAAAACTGTTCCAATGACAGTTTTCAATACTAAACGATTTTATAAAACCCCGTTTTAAGATCCACGAATTTTATGAGTTAAAGTAAAGGATTTTAAACTCAAATTCATCAAAGTTTTCAAAAAAATGAAAAATGGATGTTTAAACCGAAGTTTAGTAAACAAGATAATTACGGATAGTAACCGGAAGTGATATCCAAGTTACTGGGCTTAGCCCCAAAGCCCGAGTTTGACTATAGATGGTTGACTTTTGTTGACTAAGTTTGACCAAGTAAAATATTGACCTTATTTGACCAGGGTTGACCACCTCATGGGTTACCCAAAATAACCCTCCAGGATACCAAAAGAAATAATGGATTAAGGATATTAAGATACAAGCCCAAGGTTAGAATGGTAGCTTAATCCTAATTGTATACATATGGGCTCAGTAACCAAGGTTATCTTATGTAATCTAATAAGTAATCATGTGTATGTTAAGGGGGACATATAACCAAGATCAAGTGTGAATGTTGGTTAGGTTATCAACATTTTGTGATAGGATTCTTATCCTATACTCTTATAAATAGCAAGAGGTGACCTGCTGTTGCAATCCGAATTGAGAAAACAACACTCAGGACACGTGATTGCTTAATAGGTTACATGATGTAACCTTGGTCACTAAGCCCGTATGCATACAATTAGAGTTAGGCTACTATCCTAATCTTGGGCTGGTATCATAATCTCCTTAATCCATTACCACTCTTGGTATCCAGTAGGGTTATATCTGGTAAACCTTCAGATAAACTTGGGTCAGACTTGGTCGACTCAAGTCGACTTTGGTTAACTATGGTTACCCCTTTATGGGTCAATCTTGGGTTTTGGGTTTGACCCAGTAACTTGGGTATCCCTCCCAGTTACTATCCGTAGTCTGCTTAATTATAAATTTTTGCTTGAAAATTCCATTTTCTTGCCTTTTAGAACTTTTGGGTAATTAATGTTACAAATCCTTCAATTTGCTTGTAAAAATCCTTATTTCTTTGGGTAAAATTTTATAAAGCTATTTAGAACTGAAAACTGCCCGTTATGTTTACTTTGCTCTATTTTGGCTTAAAATCCCATTCTTTTTCTTAACCTGAAAAAGTTAAGGGATATTTCTTAAAACTCTTAATTTTACTTGTAAAAATTCATGTTTTCGAAACGGATCTTTATAAAAATCATTTAGGGCTGGAAACTACCTTTAGAACAGTTTCCATAGTCAAAACAGTGATTTTGGAACATAAAATAATTTTTCTGAACTAGTTTTAAAAAATCCTGTGCAGGAATTTTTCTGTTCCCTTCACACCCGTCGTAAAACAGCGTCAGTTTAAAAATCTACCCTGAATTTGGAAAGCTTATCTTCACGAAAGTTTTAGCTATCAAAAATTTCTAAAACTTTTGTGTTTTACAAAAAATCCAGTTCTGCTTGTATTTTTGTCAGTTTTCATTTGAAACAGGCTGATCATGTTAACTAGGTTTGGGCAGACCAGCCTCGGATTTTTATAAAAACGGAGGCCATTGGAGTCTCATTTTGGGATTCTGCCTGTGCTGTCCACTAGGAAAAACCCTTCCGAACAACTTTTGTGTTTTGAGTTTTACCCAGTTTGGCCTCTAAATGCCTTAAATTTCCACTTTCCCGAAACTGGCCAATTTGAATCCGAACTGGTAGTTTCGGTTGTTTAGTCTGGTTTACGCCCTAATTCGCGAAGTCTAACTCAACCAACCACTTCGGGAGCCTACACAGCAAACATGCAATGTTTCTAACATCCCACATGAACCCATAAGTAGCTCAAACGGATCCATGCAAACCAAACCCGAAATACCCAAATCCTAGGTTTGCATGGTTCTAAATTTTGCTTCTCATTCAATCAAGCACCAACATACACCCTTAAGCTAGCAGCCCCATCATGCACTGCCTAGGGCAGATTTTAGACCAAAATCAGGGGACACACAACCATACACATCTAGCATGCATCCTAGCATTCAACAAGCATAAATTAAGCAAGCAAAACACATAAATAAGCCATCCACCCTTAGTGACCTAATCAAGCATATCTAACCAACCTAGAGTATAAAATTTTTAATTGGACTTATGTCCTTACAACCTTAACTTGAAATACAAATAAAATGCTAACATTGAACTCAATTGCAAGATTAGGCTCAAGAATTTACCTTAGACCCAAGTTAGGGTTTGGAAATTCCAAGTTTCCTTCTTCCCCTTGTCCTCCCTTGCTCACGGTTTTCACTCAAGCTAGGATACCAAAAATTTTTCTTGGTTCCTTGGTTGATCCACTCAAAACCAAACACACTACAAGGTTTTCCCCCAAAATTTTTCAGCTTTTCCTCTCCTTTTTCTCCTACCTTCACTCTCGGCTATAGCAGCCAAAATGGCTCCAAAAGTTTTCAAATTTTTTTCTTGGTTTCCCTAGAGCAAGATCGAACTCTCCCAAGCAAAACCCCTAAGAAAATTTTGATTTTTCTCTTCTCTTTCTCTCCTCCTAACCCACGGATTTTTCTGAAGGAAAATGGCAAGAACCTCCCTAGATTTTGTGAATAAAAGTGATTTATGGGTCACCTATTTATAAAGGTGGGGAAAGTTTGTGAAAATTGTGAAATTGTCCCATGAAAATTAATATTTGCTCTATGGGAGGGTGAGGTGGCCGGCAATGGGGGGTGTTAGAAGCTCCTAGAATACTTTCCAAGGCTTGAAAAAGATTTATGATGTCATAATTTCCAACCAAGATGACATCACCCACCTTTGGCCTCGTTTGGCTAATTTTCTTAAAAGCAGTCCATTTTCGTGCTACACAGTATTTTTATATTGCACTGCAGTACAAAATTTATCTGTGTAAAATCAGACAGTATAATTTTTTTCCTATTTTTCTGAGCCCTTTTTACCTTTAATCTTAACTTGGTGTGCTTGATTTTCTAGGGTGGTTTTAAGGCCTATTCATACTATCTTGACCATAAAGAAGGATTTCGCAGTATCTTTTCTATACTGCATTTCATTATACTGTAAAGTCAACCTGTTGACCATCTTTGGTCAAACTTTGACTTTTTCGGTCAAAGTTGACTTTTTGGTCAAACCTTTGACCAACGTAGAATCATGTACTTTTCCGTCCTTTTTGACTCAAAGGGTCCGTTTCTAAGCTAAACAATCAATTTTGAGTCTTATTAACCCATAAAAATTCACAAAATCGAACAAAAGCTCTAAATCAAGCTTTTTCATGAATACATTCATAACATAAAAATTAATTCCTTAAAAGGAATTAGTGACATAAAGAATCTGGATATTACACGCACGAGGTGAGTACAAACCTCACCTGCAGTATGAAAATAATAACCTATTTTCAAAGAATGCTATGTTATGAATGCTATGTTAAAGAACGTCACGTTAAAGAATACCATGTTCTAAGAATGTCATGCTTTAAGGATACCACGTTTTACGAAGGCCATGCCATGTTTTCAAGAACAAAATGTTTTCAAAAATGTCATATTTACAAATATGCCACATTTACAAAAATAACATATTTTCAAAAATGTCATATTTACAAATATGCCACATTTACAAAAATAACATGTTTTCAAAAATGTCATTTACAAATGTGCCCTATTTACAAAAATGTCATGTTTACAAAGATGCTATATTTATAAATATGTCATGTTTACAAAATGCCATATTTTCAAGTATATCATGTTTTCAAAAATACCATGTTTACAAAGACGCCATGTTTACAAATATGCCATGGTTACGAAAATGCCATGTTTCAAAGAAATGCTATGTTTTTAATAATGCCATGCCATGTTTTAAAGAATGTCATGATATGATGAAATGTCAAGTTATGACATAATATGGTGACATCATGAGGTATGATCATTAATGTTAAACCACATGATAAGAACACACAAGTAAGGTGTCGTACCAACCTCCCATCAAGTAGAGGATTATTCATGTTAAAGTTCAATGATTCCCAGAACTGTTAGGGATCTTGCAAACCCTAACTTTATCTGGAGAGCGGACATCTGGTACGTACACAAGGGGCCCACATGTTAAAGAAAGACAGCAAGTTCAAGTTAATAATTGATCATAAAAGATTCATAAATGAACATTAATGGTTCATGCATGAATTACATGATGTTAACATGTTTTTGTGAGATCACGTTTGTGCTTACTGGACGAAAGCTCATCAGATATATTTCATACTGTAGGTAAAAAGCCGGCAGTTTAATTGGTGGGCTATGGGGACGATGCGGCGAGTGAAGGGCGGTATGGGATACCACTACGCATATTTTCCGCAACCTCTTTTGGAGTTAATGGGTTTATGTATATATGTATATATTTCAAAAACAAATTATGTTATAGTATATATGGCGTGTTGAAGACTTTGAGTAATCTTTTTATTTCAATATGTAAGTATGACAAGTTTGCTTTGGGCTAAACTATTTATATATATGTATGTTGAGAAAAAAAAATTTATTATCAAAATTTCAAGTAATGTATAGTTAAGTAAGGAAGGTGACGGCCCTACGTAGGTCGAGGCGTCACAATAAATAAGACAATTAGTGCATTATTAACATACTTCAATCTAACACGATTATGTTGGGATCTAAATGTGCCATAAGGATAAAAAATCAATATTACAGATTTTCTGTAAATATGACATTTTGATATTAATAAGAGGATGTTATTCATGTTTAATAAGTTGTGTCCTATTTACTTTTATTTGTTGATCGTATGGTTATTTTAAGCAAACATAAAATACTCATTGGCTGTTGGTAATATATTGGATTATCATATGTATACGGGATATACATAAAATACGTGGTAAGTTGATAACAGTCTAAATAAATAATCCGCAATCGATGAAATAAGATTTGGGAATCTTATTCATGATAAGATTGTAAAAGTTGTCTACTTTCTTGGAGGGATGGTTTGTCTTGACCATCGGATAGGTTCAAAGTAGAAACTTTAATGTATACCAGTATTGAGGTATGACATTGGACTGGATCTAAAGTGTTAATTGATTCGGTTTAATAATTCCGTTTATAAGAATCAATGATACTTTGATTATCATCCTGCATTAATCTTAATCCTAAAATGATTACTTGAGTTCGTATCCATGACTTATGTACTTTAATGCACTACAGGTAAGACACTGTTAATTCATGGTCAATATACATGTGTTTTGGGTGCATGACTTATGGATGGAGAAATCAAGATTCATAGATACGGAATCCATAACTATCTTAACGATAGTACATGTAATCTACTTAAAGGCATTATTCAGGGATTGAAAGATAATATAACAAGATCTTGGCCATCGGTTTACTTTGTGTTCTCTGATGGTTTACCAATTTTATGGTTTTACGATTGATGGTTTTTTAATGTAGAACAATGGAACTTTAAGTTAAAATGATTGAAAAGGTAAAACAGAAAAAGTCCTTAATTCAATCATGGATAACATATGGAGATTAAGCAAGTGATGAATAAATCATGGAAGAAACACTACGTGAAAAAGTTTTCGTAATATGATATGTAAAAAAGGAGTTCAACTTCAAATTTTTAGTGGAATAGTTTTGAAGCTAATAATTGATGAATAATTAATCTGGGATTAATTTTTCACAATTATAGGAGTCTCTTTACATATTTCCATCGGGTCCCTCTATTAGCTCATATAGTTCCATATAGCATATCAGGATTTGTTCCTAATGAGATCGGTAAATTTAAATGGAATTTCGTAATGTCTATTAAGACATAGTACTCTCTAACATGCAATACATAAAGGATTGGACATGTGACATTTGTAGACAAATAATTTGTCAACATATGATTAGTTAATTTGAATTTTGGAAATAAGATTGTGTTTGAATTATTTAATTTTGGAAAACAAAATTTTTTTTCTCCTAATTAAAAGAGGTGCATGGTTTTTAATTGAGTGGAGGGAAGAAAATTTTGTCTCAAAATTATTCATTAATTGATTTAAATAATGGAGATTATTTTATGAATTTTTCTCTCCTAATTAAAAGAGGTGCACGGTTTTTGTGAGGAAAGAAAATTTGAAATATTCCATTGATTTAAATTAATTAAAATGGATAATATTTGTGAAAAATATTTATTCAAATAAGTGAATCTTATTTAAATTCAAAATAGGTTTAAAAGAAATTTGAATATAGATAGAACTAGGATCTTTTGTCTAGTTTTGATTCTTGATTTAAAATTTGAACGACCAATCAACTTTTATTTCTCATAATGGTCAAATTTTTTAAGGGATAGATCTTCCTTTGGAAAAACGTTTTTAGGTTCAATGAATCTAGTCCTAAAGTTGTTTAATCTTTTGATTGAAAATTTATCCGGAAAAATAATAATTATTTATTTTTCAAGAAGGAGATAAATTTTGAAAAGGAATGGACTTCTATATAAAGGTTCTGAATTCTTGAAAAACCAACTTTTGGTTATTCATAAGAGCAAAAACGTTTTTTTAGAGTAGAAAGAAAAACCAATTAGGTTTTTTTTAGATTATAAAATTCGACTATCTTGTGAGAGAGAAAATTTGAGAAAATTCCATTGAATCAAAATTGTGAGAAAGGTTAAACCGAGTGATAATTTTCATTGGAAGTTAACCAGTTTCTGTTTTGTAGTTTTGAAAAAAGAAGCTGGATCATATTCTCAACGAGGAACATCAGAATTGAGAAGTAGGGATCTAGACTTTGGAAAACATTACCGGTTGCTTGGATTCATATAACGTGTACCTGCACACACTTTGGGACATGGAACTCGAGAATAGTAAAGAAGACATGTTGATCAAATGCTTTAACAATTCTGGAATCTAAAAAATAAAGTACGATTGATCATGAATTAGTTAAGATCTTACATACGTAGTAAGCATCTCTCGTCGGTGGTCACGCTGGAGAATGTTAGGTACACGGACGACGTTGGGTTGTGCCTGAGCTTGGTGATGGCAATCAAGTAATGTATGTACCTGATGGGAAGTTTTATACTTTCCTAAAGGTTATGACCATGTATTTATGATGTGAAATGGATATGGAATGAAGATTTTAGTTCTGTATAAGAGACATGATTTCATTAATTTTTGAAAACAAGAAGCTTATTTCATTTTTTCTATACAGAATCATGCCACCAAGACGTAGAATGGCACAGACCCAAGACGTCGATCTTGCGGCTCAGATGAACGAACTAAGGCAGATGATGTTAGCCCAACAACAAGAGATAGGTGGGCTTAGAGCTCAATTGGCTCTACAGAATCAGGGACCTCCTGATGCCAGGGTACCACCAGTACCTGAGGATCAGCCTGCTACACCGGAAATTCCTGATGTGGACCCAGTGATTCCAAAACACTCTGTGGCCCCTGAAGTACCTATGGCGCCTGTAGCTGTTCCACCAGCACCCCTGGTTCGAACTCCGGAAGAATTATACGACCGATTTTGACGCATGGAGGCACCGAAATTTGAAGGGTCTACAAACCCTATTGAGGCCGATAACTGGTTAATCGACCTCCAAGTTGTCCTGAACTTTCTCAGGCTCAACGATCAAGAAAGAGTCCTCTGTGCATCCTTTATGCTAAGGAAGGACGCTCACCTCTGGTGGAAAACAGTCCAGATCC
Source organism: Ficus microcarpa (assembly GCA_025413485.1). Classification (NCBI taxonomy): domain Eukaryota; kingdom Viridiplantae; phylum Streptophyta; class Magnoliopsida; order Rosales; family Moraceae; genus Ficus; species Ficus microcarpa. Next base: position 46,127 of record JAINRI010000092.1, read on the forward strand.
GACGAGACGTTACCCAGATGACGTGGGAGGACTTTGTTGAGGAGTTTAAGGAAAAATACTTCAACACGGAGGTCATGGAAGCTCAGCAGGACGAGTTCAATAACTTTCGCCAAGGGAATTTGTCTGTAGCTGAAGCTGTTATGAAGTTTGAGCAGCTAGTGCGTCTCTGTCCTCACCTTATCGGTTCCGAGATGGACAAAGTAAGACGGATGATGAGGATGTTCCGCTTGGACTTGGCCGTGGTAATTAGCAGTGGCCCCTACCCACCAATCACTGTTGCCGAATGCGTTAGCTGGGCAGTTCGAGCTGAATATTGGGTAGGACAAAACAAAACACAACGGGCAAAATTCTTCAAGGAAAAGAATGAAGAAAAAGCCCTAGCTAAGCAAAACCAGGCAAGACCAAGCCAAACTCTGCAGCAGAAAGGCCAAGGAGGATCTTCTGGTCAACACGGCAACAACAAGCCGTATGGCAACAACCAACAGAAAAGGACATGGAATACAGGAGGACAGGGGAATCAATAGAATTTTCCCCAAAAGAAAAACACTCCTGATAATAATGGAAATTCCACTTGTCAAAAATGTGGGAAGAAGCATCCGGGAGATTGCTGTGCTGGAACTAATCGCTGCTATCGATGTGGCAAGAAAGGCCACTATGCCAAGAATTGCAACGTTAATTTCCAGAATCCTCAGAACCATTAGAAGGGTCAAGGATATCAGCTTCATGCGGCACAAATGAGACTCGAAGGACCTGCAATCTCGCAAGGCAGACTTGAAGCTCCGGAACCACAAGGACGTATTTATGCCTATACCAAGGAAAATGTACAGGCTGGACCATCCATGGTGGTAACAGGTCAGCTTCCTTTTGCCCAACAAGATGCCTACGTGTTAATTGATTTTGAAACTACGCATTCATTTACGTCACCTAAGTTTGCTAAGAAACTAGGTAAAGACAGTGATAGGATCAGAAGAACCTTCTGAACTGCATTACCCTCCGGGGAAATTTTGTTGTCTGATTATCAGATACGTCATGTTCCAATAATAGTATGTGGTAGGGAAATGTATGTCAACCTGATCATCATTGACTTATATGACTACGACGTTATCCTGGGTATGGATTTCCTGGGAAAGTACAACGCAGTTATAGACTGTCAACGTCGCGCTGTCACGTTCAAGCCAATCGGAGACGAAAAGTTCATCTTTAGAGGATCGACCCCAAAACAGCCAAAGATGTTCATTTCTACGCTAAAGGCTAGAAAGTTGTTGGCAGAAGGATGTATTGGATTTCTAGCCAACATGGTGGATAAGATGCAAGAGACCAAAAGTAGGCCGGAAGAAGTACTGATAGTCAAGGATTTTATAGAAGTTTTTCCGGAAGAATTGCCAGGATTGCCGCTGGAGCGAAAAATCTCTTTTGAGATTGAATTGCTTCCTAGATCAGCCCCAGTGTCCAATGCACCATATAGAATGGCGCCTGCTGAACTTAAGGAATTGCAAGTTTAGTTGCAAGAGCTCCTGGATCGAGGATTCATCCGTCAGAGCCATTCACTCCGGGGAGCCCCAGTTTTGTTTGTTAAGAAGAAGGACGGCACTCTTAGGATGTGCATTGACTATCAGGAATTGAATAAGATCACCATCAAGAATAAGTATTCTTTGCCTAGGATCGACGATTTGTTTGATCAACTGAAAGGAGCCTCAATTTTTTCAAAAATTGACCTGCGATCAGGATATCACCAGTTCCGAATTAGGGAAGGAGATGTTCCAAAGACGGCGTTTCGTACACGATATGGACACTACGAGTTCTTCGTTATGCCATTTGGACTGATAAATGCTCCAGCCGCCTTTATGGACCTGATGAATTGAGTGTTCAATGATTATTTGAATAAGTTCGTTATTGTCTTTATAGACGATATCTTGATTTATTCAAGGTCAAAGGAGGAGCATAAAGAGCACCTAATGATTACTCTACGGATTCTAAAGTAGAATCAGCTCTATGCTAAATTCATAAAGTGTGAATTTTGGTTGGAAAAGGTTCATTTCTTAGGACACGTGGTTTCTAAGGAAGGCATATCCGTAGATCCGGCCAAGATTGAAGCAGTAAGTAAATGGCCAGCTTCGAAAAACGTCAGTGAAGTACGTAGTTTCCTCGGCTTAGCAGGCTACTACCGACGTTTCGTCGAGGGATTTGCCAAGATCGCGGCGCCACTCACTGCACTTACGAGAAAGGGAAAGAAGTACGAATGGACGGCGAAGTGTGAATAGCACTTTCAAGAGCTCAAAAGTAAGCTGACGAGCACTCTAATCCTTATAATTCCAGTCGTGGAGGAAGGGAACTTTGTAATATACAACGATGCTTCCAAGATAGGATTGGGATCCGTTCTCATGCAGAATGGAAAAGTGATATCTTATGTTTCTCGACAGCTTAAGGATTATGAAAAGAACTACCCGACGCATGATTTGGAACTTACGGTGGTAGTATTTGCGTTAAAAATTTGGAGACATTATCTTTACGGCACTAAGTGTGAAGTTTATACGGATCATCAGAGTTTAAAATATATCTTCACACAGAAGGAGCTCAACATGAGACAAAGAAGATGGCTCGAATTAGTGAAGGATTACGACATAGACATCCGATACCATCCTGGGAAGGCTAACAAGGTAGCTGATGCCCTTAGTCGGAAGTCGTCTTCCTCGTTGATGTCAATTCAGTCATTGGACGAGCCCCTTCAAAAGGAGCTAGTGAAAGCTGGAATCGAGCTTATTATGGGAAGTTTAGCTGCCTTAGCTTTCCAACCTACCATTTTGGATGGTATGAAGGAGCGTCAAGAAGGAGATGCCTCGTTACTTAGGACGAGAAACGAAGTTTTAGAAGGAAATGAGACGGACTTCAGCATATCCGATGAGGGCATACTCTATCGAAAGAATAGATTATGCATTCCTAACGAGGACGAGTTGAAGGAGTAAATTATGAAAGAGGCCACAAAGATATACAAAGATTTGAGGAAAAGCTTTTGGTGGCCTAAAATGAAGAATGGCGTTGCTACATTTGTCAGTAAGTGCCTTACTTGTCAAAAAGTAAAGGCGGAACACCAACGTCCAGGAGGAGAACTGCAGAAAATCTCCATCCTAGAATGGAAATGGGACCAAGTGACGATGGATTTTGTGGTTGGTCTACCCCGAACTCCTAGCAGCAACGATGCTATTTGGGTGATCGTTGATCGATTGACAAAGTCCGCGCATTTTGTGGCCATCAAGCTTAGCTTTTCAGTGGAACAACTACCGAAACTATACATTGCACAGATCGTTCGCTACCATAAGATTCCGAAATTGATTATCTCGGATCGCGATGGTCACTTCACTTCCAAATTTTGGAGAAGTGTACATCAAGCAATGGGTACAAAGCTTACTTTTAGTACAGCTTTTCACTCACAGACGGATGGACAATCAGAAAAGACCATTCAGACTCTAGAAGATATGCTATGAGCCTACGTAATGGACTTCAAAGGAACTTGGGATAAGAAGCTTCCCTTGATTGAGTTCTCATACAACAACAGTTTCCAAGCTTCAATTGGAATGACTCCTTATGAAGCCTTGTATGGGAGAAAGCGTAGATCTCCAGTCCATTGGTACGAGACAAGAGAGAAGGAACTTGTGCCTACGGACTTCATTCGAAGAACCACGGAGGGCGTAAAGCTTATACGTCAACGGATGGAGACTGCATTTAGTCGACAAAAGAGTTATGCCGACAAACGCCGAAGGCCTCTAGAATTCCATGTAGGAGACTTAGTTTTCCTCAAAGTTGCTCCATTCAAAGGAGTTATGAGATTTGGAAAGAAGGGGAAATTAAGTCCAAGTTATATGGGCCATTCGAGATACTCGAAAGAGTTGGTAATGTGGCCTATAGGTTGGCTTTGCCCCAAGAGTTAGCATATGTGCACAATGTATTTCATGTGTCGATGCTAAAGAAATATATTTCGGATCTGTCACACGTACTAGACCATGAACCAATCGAGGTTCACGAGGATCTAACGTATGAGGAGAAACCGATCTGAATCTTGGCACGAGAAGAGAAGATGCTAAGAAACAAGGTTATACCTTTAGTCAAGGTCTTATGGCAGAATCGTGAGATTGAAGAAGTGATATGGGAACGCGAAGAAAACATGAAGAGAAGTTACCCCGAATTGTTCTTATTTTCGAGGACGAAAATCCTTTAAGGAGGGTAGATTGTAAGACCCGAATTTTTCTATAAACTCATGATTTCCTTAGACATGAGGAATTAAAATCAATATTATGTGTTTATGAAATATTTCATGAGAATTATGAATATCAATGTGAAATTCACAATTCTATCAGTAAATGTTTGAGTTTTCATTCAATTGGCTATGAAACTCAATAAGTGATTTTTAGACATGTATAAGGCCTTTTATGGAAGGAGGCTTAGAAAAATTCATGATTTTATGTTGGTCAAAGTTTGACTAAAAAAGTCAAAATTTGATCAAAAAGTCAAAGATTGACCCGATAGGTCAAAGGCATGACGGTACAGTTATATGACAGGCAGTATGGAAAATATACTACGAAAAACCATTATTATAGACAAGATAGTAAGATCAAGATTCAAAACCACCATAGAAAAATCAAGCACACCAAGTTAGAAATAAAAGACAAAAAGGACTTTGAAAAATAGGAAAAATTTTATACTGTCCATTTTTACATAGATAAATTTTGGACTGTAATACAGTATTAAATATTGTTATTAGTGGATAACAGTATTAAAAATATCTGTGTAGCATAAAAGTGGACTACGTATTAAGGAAATACATAGTCCTTAAGTGATTAAATACCCAATTCGGCCTCTAAAGGCCTCAAATTCCACTTACCAGGAAACTGGCCAGTTTGAATCCGAACTGGTAGTTTCCATTCTTAATTTTGTTTTACGTCCTGTTGCGCGCAATCTAACTCAATTGAACACACGGGAGCCTAAATAGCAAGCATGCAGCATTTTCTAACGTTCCCCTTTCTCATTCATGCAGCCCATTCGCACCCATGCAAACTATTACCAAGCATACACCCTTAGGGTTTGCATGGTTTCTATTTCTAATCAACCATTCCATTCATTTATATTCTACTCTAGCAACCTAACATACTATTTTAAATCATGCTTGAACAACTTTAGGGAACATACAACACATCAACATCTAGCATGCAACCCTAGCAAGCATAATCACATAATCAATCAAAATTCATAAGCAAACCACCCTTAGATCTAATCAAGCATACACCTAATCAACCTAGGGCAATAAATAAATTTGAGCTTATGCTCTTATAAACATAACTTGGAATACATGTAAATTTCAATTTTAAAATTCAATTGAAAAAGGTTAGGGTTTAGGGTAATTGCCTTGATTAATCCTAGGAGTGGGTTAGGGTTTAGGGTCCAAAAATTCTCCCTCCCTAGATCTCTTTCCAATCGGTTTCTCACCCTCCAAATGGCAGCAAAAACTTTTCCGGCCACTTGCTCGGTTCAACCAAGTTCGGCCACACCTCCTCTTCCCTTTTCCCTTCACTTTTTCCTTTCCTTTCCTTCTCTCCCACAACCGGCCACTTGGCCAAAAATGGGTATCAATTTTTTTCCAATCTTTTTCTTGGCTCTTGGTGAAAACCAAACACCCCCCTAATTTTCCCTCTTGATTTTCAAAATTTTTCTTTCTTTGGCTTGCTAGCTTGGGTTCGGATTTTTTGGAGAGAAAAATGACAAGAGTTTGGCTGATTTTCTATTTTTTTTCCAGCAAAAACCGACCCCCCTATATGGATATTTATAGTGGTGGAGAAACTTTCTAAAATTTACATAAAAGTCCCTCAAAAATCAAAATTTGTACTTTAACCCCCTTAGGTGGCATGTTGGCCGGCCATCCCTTGCTCTCCAAGGGTAGGCTTACCTCATCATGATGACATCATCTAAAATCTAAGGCCTTTAGAGGCCAAATTGGGTAAAACGTAAAATATGAAAGTTGTTCAAAATAGTTTTTCCTAGGGGGTAATGTGTACAGTTTTTCCAAATGAGACTCCAATGGCCTCGGTTTTCATAAAAACCCAAGCCTGACCGTGCCCAGGATTTATGCACGGCCAGGGGAGTTCAAACGGCAATATGAACAGGTTAAAGTCTGAACTGGGTTTTTCTCAAAACACAAAAGTTTTAGGATTTTTCGAGATCTAAAAACTTTTGTGAAGAGAACTTTTTCAAATTCCAACTGGATTTTTAAACTGATACTGATTTCTAAGGACTGTGCAGAACAGGAAAAATTCCTGAACAGGATTTTCTAAATGAAAGTTTTAGGATTTTTCGAGATCTAAAACTTTTGTGAAGAGAATTTTTCAAATTCCAACTGGATTTTTAAACTGATACTGATTTCTAAGGACTGTGCAGAACAGGAAAAAATTCCTGCACAGGATTTTCTAAAAACAATGCAGAAAACTGTAAATTTTCAAAAAAAAGCAAATGTTTTGACTGTAAAAACTGTTCCAATGGCAATTTTCAATACTAAACGATTTTATAAAACCCCGTTTTAAGATCCACCAATTTTATGAGTTAAAGTAAAGGATTTTAAACTCAAATTCATCAAAGTTTTCAAAAAAAATAAAAAATGGATGTTTAAACCGAAGTTTAGTAAACAAGATAATTACGGATAGTAACCGGAAGTGATATCCGAGTTACTGGGCTTAGCCCCAAAGCCCGAGTTTGACTATAGAGGGTTGACTTTTGTTGACTAACTTTGACCGAGTAAAATGTTGACCTTATTTGACCAGGGTTGACCACCTCATGGGTTATCCAAAATAACCCTACAGGATACCAAGAGAAATAATGGATTAAGGATATTAGGATACAAGCCCAAGGTTAAGATGGTAGCCTAACCCTAATTATATATATATGGGCTTAGTAACCAAGGTTACCTTATGTAACCTAATAAGTAATCATGTGTATGTTAGAGGGGACATATAACCAAGATCAAGTGTGAATGTTGGTTAGGTTACCAATATTTTATGATAGGATTCTTATCCTATACTCTTTTAAATAGCAGGAGGTAACCTGCTGTTGCAACCCGAATTAAGAAAACAACACTCGGGACATAGCGCACGAGGTAAGTACAAACCTCACCTGCAGTATGAAAATAATAACCTATTTTCAAAGAATGCTATGTTATGAATGTTATGTTAAAGAATGTCATGTTAAAAATGCCATGTTCTAAGAATGTCATGCTTTAAGGATACCATGTTTTACGAAGGCCATGCCATGTTTTCAAGAACAACATGTTTTCAAAATACCATATTTACAAATATGCCACATTTACAAAAATAACATGTTTTTAAAAATGTCATATTTACAAATGTGCCCTGTTTACAAAAATGTTATGTTTCCAAAAATGCTAATATGCCATGTTTACAAAATGCAATATTTTCAAGTATGCCATGTTTTCAAAAATACCATGTTTACAAAGACGCCATGTTTACAAATATACCATGGTTACGAAAATCCCATGTTTCAAAGAAATGCTATGTTTGAAGAATGCCATCCCATGTTTTAAAGAATGCCATGATATGATGAAATGTCAAGTTATGACATAATATGGTGACATCATGAGGTATGATCACTAATGTTAAACCACATGGTAAGAACACACAAGTAAGGTGTCGTACCAACCTTTTATCAGGTGGAAGATTATTCATGTTAAAGTTCAATGATTCCCAGAACTGTTAGGGACCTTGCAACCCTAACTTTATCTGGAGAGCGCACATCTGGTACGTACACAAGGGGCCCACATGTTAAGAAAGACAATAAGTTCAAGTTAATAACCGATCATAAAAGATTCATAAATGAACATAAATGGTTCATGCATGAATTACATGATGTTAACATGTTTTTGTGAGATCACGTTTTGTGCTTACTGAGTGAAAGCTTATCAGATATATTTCATACTGTAGGTAAAAAGCCGGCATTTAATTGGTGGGCTATGGGGACGATGCGGCGAGTGAAGGGCGGTGTGGGATATCATTACGCATATTTTCCGCAACCTCTTTGGAGTTAATGGGTTTATGTATATATGTATATATTTCAAAAACAAATTATGTTATTAATATTATATGACGTGTTGAAGACTTTGAGTAATCTTTTTATTTCAGTATGTATGTATGACAAGTTTGTTTTGGGCTAAACTATTTATATATATGTATGTTGAGAAAAAAATTTATTCTTAAAATTTCAAGTAATGTATAGTTAAGTAAGGAAGGTGACGGCCCTACGTAGGTCGGGGCGTCACAATAAATAAGACAATTAGTGCATTATTAACATACTTAACGTCGGGCGTCACAATAAATAAGACAATTAGTGCATTATTAACTACTTCAATCTAACACGATTATGTTGGGATCTAAATGTGCCCTAAGTATAAAAATCAATATTTGAGATTTTCTGTAAATATGACATTTTGATATTAATAAGAGGATGTTATTCATATTTAATAAGTTGTGTCCTATTTACTTTCATTTGTTGATTGTATGGTTATTTTAAGCAAATATAAAATACTCATTGACTATTGGTAATATATTAGATTACCATATGTATACGAGATATACATAGAAGACGTTGTAATTGATAACAGTCTAAATAAATAATCCGCAATCGATGAAATAAGATTTGGGGATCTTATTCATGATAAGATTGTAAAGGTTGTTTACTTCCTTGGAGGGATGGGTTTGTCTGACTATCGGATAGGTTCCAAGTAGAAACTTTAATGTATACCAGTATTGAGGTATGACATTGGATTGGATCTAAGTGTTAATTAATTCGGTTTAATAATTCCGTTTATAAGAATCCATGATGCTTTGATTATCATCCTGCATTAATCTTAATCCTGAAATGATTACTTAAGTTCGTATCCATGACTTATGTACTTTAATGCACTACAGGTGAGACACTGTTAATTCATGGTCAATATACATGTGTTTTGGGTGCATGACTTATGGATAGAGAAATCAAGATTCATAGATACGGAATCCATAACTATCTTAACGATATTACATGTAATCTACTTAAAGGCATTATTCGGGGTTTGAAAGATAATATAACAAGATTTTGGTCATCGGTTTACTTTGTGTTCTCTGATGGTTTACCAATTGTATGGTTTTACGATTGGTGATTTTTTAATGTAGAACAATGGAACTTTAAGTTAAAATGATTGAAAAGGTAAAACAGAAAAAGTCCTTAATTCAATCATGGATAACATATGGGGATTAAGCAAGTGAGGAATAAATCATGGAAGAGCACTACGTGAAAAAGTTTTCGTAATATGATATGTAAAAAAGGAG
>JAINRI010000093.1:0-109675 GCA_025413485.1 Ficus microcarpa
GAAAGACGTGTCAAAATACTTAACTTGTTATAAAGTTAAGGTTGAGCGCCGACATCATGAAGGATATTGTAGAAAACAGAGTCTCCAGAAGGAAAATGGAAGCAACTACCCTGAATTTATGGTAAGATTGCCTAAGACTACGAGTGAGAACGACACAATTTGGAACTATCGTGGAAAGACTAACCACGACAACCCAATACATTACGATTAAAGCTACCTTCTCAATAAAGAATCGGTAGAAATTCACGTAACTAAGGTCGTTAGACTGCTTAGAGTGTCGAAATTGAGCATTTCAGACGGCAATGGACGCTTCACTCCACAATTTTGGGTAAATGTTCACACGGTCATGAGGACGAAATTGGAGTTTAGCACAGCAGTTCGCCCTAAACGAAGGGCCAAATCGACAAGAACTACCCCGAATGGTTCTAATTTTCGAGGACGAAAATTTTTAAGGGGGGTAGATTGTAATATTCGAATTTTTTCAATGCACATTTTCCTTTTAAGGAAATTATTTTCATCTTATGAAAATATTCGTGAAAAAGCTCATTTTAGGGCTTTTTAAAAGTTTTGTGAATTTTAATGGGTCGAGAAGACTCAAAATTTATTTCTAAGCTCGAAAACAGACCTTTCAAGTCGAAAAGGCCGAAACAGTGCAAAATTTCACGAAAGTCAACTTTGAACGAAAAAGTCAAAGTTTGACCGACAAAAAGTCAAATGGTTGACTTTACGACATTTTTTCAAGTACAGTGCGGAAAGAGTTCCGAGAATGATATTTTGTGATTTAGATAGCAAGAATAGGCCGTAAAACGCCCTAGAAAATCAAGCACATCAAGTTAAGTTTAAGGGCAAAAAGGGGTTCGGAAAAATTAAGGAAAATATTTTTCGATCCAAAATTCACGCAGATAAATTTTGTACTTCGGTACTATATAAAAATATTGTGTTTTGGTGAATCACAATATTAGAATTATCTGTGTAGCACAAAGGAAAAGAAAAATGAGTTTTTGGAGAAGAAATAAGTGGCCAAACAAGGCCTAGCAAGGGAGGACATCTTGCCCATACCCATGACCTCACTTCTCCACTAACTCTAGCTTGCACATGTGGAGCTTCCCCCTCCACACACCAAGTTCGGCAGCTCATGGGAAGGAAGAGAAAAAGCCATTTTTTGTGGCCAAAAAGTGATCACCCAAGGCTTCCCATTTGCCTATAAATACCCCCTCATTTTCTCTATTCCTTTTATTGGAAAATTGCAGCCAAACTCTAGCAAAATTCCTCTAGAAAATCCAGCAGCCAAGAGGGAGAGTAGGAGAGGAGAGATCCAAAAATTTCCTTGGGGCTTTTGATCTTTGGGTGTTCGGTTTACAAGGGGGAGAGTTAGAGAGAGTTTGAAAAATTTTTCTTGTGGGTTTCTAGGCTAGAGTCTGACCAAGAGAGAGAAGAGAAAGAGTGAGTGAAAAGTGAAAATTTTTGAGGGCTTTCTTCAAGGAGGAGCTTGGCTTTGGAGGGGTAAAATCCTAGAGCCAACCGAAAGCTTTTGGAGGCCTTTTGGTGGTGTGGCCGTGGGACTAGAAGAAAGAGGGTGAAAGAGGAAAATTTTGGGTAACCAAACTAGCTTTGGTTCTAGGTAATTTCTTAAACCCTAAACCTCTAATTTTAAGCTTAATTTCAAGTTTAATTTGAGGTTCGATTGGGTTGTAAGGACGTAAGTCCAATTTCATTTTTGTGCCCTAATTTTTGGTGTGTGCTTGGTTTGCTAGATCTAGGGTTTGTGTGGCTTTAAATCTTGCTTGATTTATGCTTGTTTGTGATTCAATTTCATGCTAGAAACTAGGGTTGTATGTTCCCACAAGTTGTGGCCGAAATCTGCCCTTTGGTAGCCAAGAGAGCATGCAAGATTTAGGGTTGGATTTTGTGATGCTTGTATGTGATGATGCAAATGGCTAGAACCAAGCAACCCTTGGTTTATGATTTTAATTTTGGGTTGTATGGACTGTATAGAACGGATTATGGGTATTAAAGGGACGTTAGAAAACGTTGTGTGCTTACTGAGCGTTAGCTCATAGTTTGTCGTCTATGCTGTAGGTGAGTCATCTGACAGCAATGGGTGATGCAAGATGAACGTGCGAGGCGGGCATACTGTGAAATTGTGGGAACAAGATGCTGCTACGCGTTTCGTTTAATATGTATTTTTGTATGTTAAATATTTTATCCACGATATGCTTATTACGTTTAGACGTATATAAGCTAAAAAAAAAAAAATTCCATTGCTTTTCATCAAGTAAATAAGTAAGTACGACAAGTCAAGTAAGTATATATGTTAAGGTAACGGCTTGTGCTTGGCGGGTCGTTACAATAACAAGATCTTAGCCATCGGTTTATTTTGTGTTCTCTGATGGTTTACCAATTGTATGATTTTACAATTGGTGGTTCTTTCAATGGAGAATAATGGAACTTTAAGTTAAAATTATTGAAAATGTAACACGGAAAAAGTCCTTAATTCAATCATGGATAACGTATGGGAATTAAGCAAGCGATGAATAGATCATGGAAGAAGCACTACGTGAGAGAGCTTTCATAATACGGTACGTAAACAGGAGTTCAGCTTCAAACTTTTAGTGAAATAGTTTTGAAGTTGATAATTAATGAATAATTAATCTGGGATTAATTTTTCACAATTATAGGAGCCTCTTTAAATATTTTCATCGGGTCTCTCTATTAGCTCATATAGTTCCGTATAGCGTCTCGGGATTTGTTCCTAATGAGATTGGTAAATTTAAATAGAATTAAGTAATGTCTATTAAGACATGGTACTCTCTTACATGCAATCCAGAAAGGATTGGACATGTGAAATTTGTAGACAAATGATTTGTCAACATGTGATTGGTTAATTTGAATTTTGGAAATAAGATTGTGTTTAAATTATTTAATTTTGGAAAACAAAATTTTTCTCTCCTAATTGAAAGAGGTGCACGGTTTTTAATTGTGTGGAGGGAAGAAAATTTTATTTCAAAATTATTCAAATATATTCCTAACATTAAATTATTAATTGATTTAAATAATGGAGATTATTTCATGGATTTTTCTTTCCTAATTAAAAAAGGTGTACGGCTTTTGTGAGGAAAGAAAATTTGAAATATTCCATTGATTTAAATTAATTAATATGGATAATGTTTGTGGAAAATATTTATTCAAATAAGTGAATCTTATTTAAATTCGAAAAAGGTTTAAAAGAAATTTGAATCTAGATTGGACTAGGATCTTTTGATTAGTCTAGATTCTTGATTTAAAATTTGAACTACCAATCAACCTCTTTTTCTCCTTGTGGCCGAATTTATTGAGGATAATCTTCCCTTGGAAAAACGTTTTTAGGTTCAATGAATGTAGCCCTAAAGTTGGATGACCTTTTGGTTCAAAATTTATCCGGAAAAATAATTATTAATTATTTTTCAAGAAGGAGATAAATTTTGAAAAGGATTGGACTTCTATATAAGGGCTAGGAGTTCTTGAAAAACTAACTTTTATATTTTTTTTCAAAAGGAAAAACGTTTTTTTTTTTAGAGTGAGAGGAAAAACAATTTAGGTTTCTTCTACATCAAAAATTCGGCAATCTTGTGAGAAAGAAAAAGAGAGAAAATTCCATTGAATCAAAACTGTGAGGAAGTTTAAATTGAGTGATAATTTTCATAGGAGGTTAACCAGTTCCTGTTTTGTAGTTTTGAAGAAAAAAGTTGAATCATATTCTCAACGAGGATCATTGGAATTGAGAATGAGGGATCTAGACATCGGAAAGCACTATAGGTCGCTTGGATTCATAGAACGTGTGCCCACACACACTCTGAGATGTAGAACTCGAGAATAGTAAAGAAGACACGTTGGTCAAACGCTCTAGCAATTCCGGAATCCATGAAATAAGATATGATTGATCATGAACTTAATTTATTGTTATATGCATCATGAGCTTTTTTTCTGAATTTTCGGCATAAAACTTTTAAAACTTCCACTACGCCGTAACTCTGATATCGGATCCGATTTTTCCAACAATTGGTATCAGAGCCTACTCATGATCATGTATATAACATAAATTATTTGATTAAATAAATTTCTCTCTATGCATTAATGAAATATTTTAGAGAGTTGGCATTCTAGGGTTTATTTTGTGTATGTTAAATATATTATGAATGGATGTATGGATGAACGAATGCTTTATATTATTTTTATAATATATGATGCTTGTTCAATTTTGCCAGTCATGATTCCATTGAGGTTAGAATTTGTATTTAGGTTTTTCAAGTGTAATAGATGCAGTCTATTATCATCGCTAGGTCGTTGTTTCAATTCCTAGAATTTTTGTAAGCCGGAAACGGCGTAGGAATTTTTTTGTAAAATTCGGGCTACAATGAATCCAAGGAGATTGAAGATGAACGAAGGTATGGAAATTTTCAAATGATATGATTTTTTATTTTTTGGAATTTTTCAATAAAAAAACGTTTTTTTTGAATTAAATAAAAAAATCACAGAATCTTTTTGAAAATTTAATTTTCCAATGATATGTGATCTTGATAATTTGGAAATCAAAATTGAAAATTGAAAATTTAAATTTATGAATATTATTATGAATTTTAAAATTTTGTGATTTAAATTTGAAATTTGGAAATTTGAAATTTTTTGAAATTTAAAAAATTTAATAAACCTGATTTTTATTTAAATTTGATATTTTTAATTTTGATTAAAATTAAAAATCAAATATAATCTTTTTTGAAATTAAAATTTAAAAAGATGTGATATTGGAGAAGGAAGACACATTGAAGAAGGATACAAGGCATGGATCTACAAATGAAGGCCGAAGTATGTTTCGGTTAATTTTTGTAAATTTTACAATTTTCTTTTCTCTAGGATGGAATCATGATCCACGGCTATTTACATATTTTGCAAACCATGGATGGTGTGTTGCTAGATGAATATGTTATACTATTTTGTGATGTATTGATAACATGCCATATAGATTAGGGAGTGCCACTCAATAAATATTGTTTATGCATGAAAAACAAAAACCCTAATTTAAAAGATTGAGTGGGAGAAGGTTTTACAAACAAAGACCTACAGCCTCCATCGTTAGTCCAATAGTTATGCATGGTAGTGCCTACTACTCGGTTTTTGTAACGACCCGCCTAACACGGACCGTTACCTTACTTATCTACTTACTTATCTTTCCTCTCGTACTTACTTAAGTACTTAAGGGAACGCATACAAACCTTACTTACTTAGTACATGAAATACAGTGGAAATTTTTTATTTTTTATTTTTTATTTTATTTTATTTTTTTTATATAGTGCTATCTAGCACATAACTGCAATAAAAGAACAATTTCTCAAATAACATATTTAAAAAGATCAAACGCGTAGCGACTTCCATTCCCCACATTTCACAGTGCCCGGCCACGCTCCTCCATCTTGTATCATCAAATGCTGACAGGTAGTTTACCTACAGCATAAACTTAAAACAATGAGCTTTCCTCAACACATAAACTAACTACATCATAACTTAGCTACATCATAATATGCCATCACAATACTTAACATAACCTTACATAGCATATGCATAAACCAATTATGTTCATTTTATGTTTTCTTATTTCATCTGAGCCTACTTCCTTAACTTATCTTAACTATGGGCCCTTACTTGAGTGTACGTACCCGGCGCGCAACCATGGACTTACTCTTGCCATAGTCCGACCCGACCTTTGACGGGGGGTACGACACCAGCAATTTGCTTGCCGTCTGCGTACTGATCCTCTTACCATGTCATACTTACTCTGGTCATTCTTATTAGAATTAGTGAGCAGGCATCATGATGCAACTTATTCTTACTTCATAATCATCTGACATTCTTAGCTTGACATGTAATCATACATATCATAACATACTTCATACATAAGTATAGATCATGTTTTGATATGCTCCGTAGCATATCAATAACACTTAGCATTACAGCACATCACATAGCACATAGCACATAGCACATCAACTATGTCTAGGTAAAAATACCCTAATAGCCTATGCTGTAGGCGGCGCTGTACTTACCTCGTCTACGTCCGATACTAAACTGCTCCGCTTCTGGGTTCAGCTGCAGGGTACTTCCTGCTTAATCGTAGGACATAGGTAAGGTCTCTAATCTTGACTATAATATGTTGGTTTTCAACCAACATTCATGCAATGCTTTGGTTATATGTCCGCCTAACTATAAAACATGTTATGTGTGGTTACCTTAAGTAACCTTATCACTTTGGGTTATATCTCATAACCCCATAAAATTGTATATCATAATCTAGTAGGTTACGTTGGATAACCTTTCACGCTAACCCTTATCCCATAGTTTATTGGGTTATACTAACCCATGGGATAGTTCGTCCTACATCTTACTAGGTTAACCCTTGTTAACCTTTAAGGTTACTAAAGTTAACCCTCTTCGGGTCAACCTCGGGCTTTGGGGCTAAGTCCTGTAACTCAGGTGAAATTCCCGGTTACTCACTGTAACTACTAACCTTGCAAACCTTGAACTTGAACATCTTAATTTCTTTTCTTTATCCTTGAAAAAGTTTTTGGCTTAAAAGCCTAAAAACTGCTATATTTCCCCTTAAAAATCCTTAAATCTTAAAACATGGTTTATAAAATGTTTGAAGGCTAGAAACTGCCTTTGGAACAGTTTCTGTGTTCAAAACAGTGTTTAAGACAGGAAAAACTGTTTTTCCTAACTGGTTCTAGAAAATCCTGTGCAGGAATTTCTTGCTCCCTGCATGGTTTTCAGATTTCAAGTTATAGTTTAAAATTCTTTTAGAATTGGAAAAAGTTGTCTTCATTAAAGTTCTAGTTCTCGAAGAGATCTAAAACTTTTGTGTTTTACAAAAAATCTGATTCTACTTAGATTAGTACCAGTTTTAATTAGAAACGGGTTGCTCGTGAAAACTTGGTCTGAACAGACCACCTTCGGTTTTTTGTAAAAAAGGAGGCCTTTGGAACCTCATTTTGAGAATCGGTCCACGTAGCCCCTTAGGAAAAATCCTGTTCTACAACTTTCGTGTTTTACGTTTTAGCCCATTCGGCTTGTAAGGGCCTGCAATTACCACATTTCCGAGACTGACCAGTTTGGAACCCAAACTGGCAACCTTGCTTACTAGAATTGATTTACGTTCTAATTCGCGGGTTCTAACTCGACCGCCCACTGCGGGAGCTTACTTACAAAGCATGCAACGTTTCTAACATCCCGCATGTTACAACATGCTAGCCTAACGTACCCATGCAGCCCTATAAAAACCGGTCACACTAACCTTGGCTGCATGGTTCTAATCCTTGCATACAATCAATCCATTCATGCCATACCATTCCATTTCATCACATCTAGCACCCTAACATGCATTCACATTATTATTCACATAATTGGGGACATATAACCTTAATCTAGCATGCAACCTATCATCAAACAAGCACATGCATAATCAATAGCATGAATAAACCAAACCACCCCTTAGATATTCTAATCAAGCACTAAACTAGCTAAGGGCATAAAATAAACTTATGAGCTTATGCTCTTACAAACCATGCTTGAAATACATTTAAACTTTACTTTAAAAGTTTAAATGAAAATAGGTTTAAGGATTTTGAAAAATACCTTGAATCTCTCAAGGATTGGCTTAGAGTTTGAACCAACACCTCACTATCTCCCTCTTGCTCCTAAAACCGAACTCCACTCACTAAAATGGCACTCAAAACTTGGCTTTTTGGACTGAAAATTGACCCCCACCCTAGGCTCGGCCACACCAAGCTTTGAACTCAAAAATCTGAAATGTTTCTTCTCCTTTTTCCACTCAAACCCGTGGCTGCATACAAAGAGAAATTTGGCTCCAAAAATTTGTTTTCTTGCTTGCTTACTCAAACCCGAACTTCCCCTAATCTCTTCCCTCAAAAATTCTGATTTTTCTCTCTTGGTTCCATTGCTCTCACACCCACGGCAGCAACTAGGAATGGCTGGAAAAAATTTTTCACTTTCCCTATTGGTTTCTAGCTCAAAACAGAACACACCCCTAGGATTGGATCAAGAAAAATTTTTGTTTTCTCTTCCTCACTCTCCCTTTCTCTCTCTCGGTTTGGGCTGCAGAAAATTGGCCAAAGTTTGGCTGAAAATTCTGATTTAAATGAATAAAGACCACCCCTATTTATAGGCAAAAGTTAAACTTTCAAAAATTAGATTTTGACCCCAAAACTTTGAAAAATCACACAAATTGGTGATGAGGTGGCCGGCCACTTTGCTTGGTGAACAAGGGAAGATGACATCATCATGGTGACATCATCTAAGTGACATCACATGCTTACATCATCAAATTTTCAAAATTTGCACTTTTGCCCCAAAAATGAAAATCTTGGCATTTAAACCCCCTAGGTGGCCGGCCTTGAAACTTGGAGAACAAGCAAGAATTTTCTAGAATCAAGACACTTGTCTTGTATAGATTTGTTCTCAAAATATTTATGATGTCATAATTCAAAATGGTGATGATGTCATAATTAAAAAGCCTTGTTTGGCTACTTTTTGTAAAAACAGTCTAATTTAAACTAAACTCAGATAAATCTAATACTGTGTTGTGCTAAAACACAATATTAATATTTTATACTGCAGTAAAAATTTTATCTGTGAAAAATCGGACTGGAAAAATTTGTTCTTATTTTCCCGAGTCCTTTTACCCTGTGCCCTAACTTATCGTGCTTGATTTTTTTTCTATGGTGGTTTTAGGTCTCATCTATGCTATCTTACTCGAAAAAAAATGAGTTTTTGCAGTATTTTTCCCATACTGCATGTCACAAAATTGTACTGCCATCATGTTGACTATTCTGATCAAACTTTGACTTTCCCGGGTCAAAGTTGACTTTTTCGGTCAAATCTTTGACCGACATAGAATCATGCAAATTTCATTCATTTTCATCCGAAAGGCTATTTTATATTCTAAACAATCATCTTTGAGTCTTATAAAGCTATAAAAACTCATCACACATAATAAAGTTCTAAATCGAACTTTTTCATAAAATGCCCTTATGGCATACATTCAAGCTCTTTCAAGAAGAAAGAATAACATAGAAAAAGTCAGGTATTACAATCTACCCCCCTTAAAAATTTTCGTCCTCGAAAATTAGAACAAACTGGTGTAGTTTTCTCTGACTGACCCTCATTCTGGGGTTAAATACCGTACTGAACTTCAATTTCGACCCCATGACTTGAACACTTGTCCAAAATTGAGGAGTAAAGCATCAATTGCGATCCGAGATGATCGATTTTGGTACTCCGTATAATCTAACGACCTGAGCTACGTAGATTTCTACCAACTTTCCTACCGAAAGGTGGCCTTAATCGCGGATAAGTGGGCCGATTTGGTCAATTGATCGACAATGACCCAAATCGTGTCGTTCCCACTTGTAATCCTAGGTAGTCCTACTACGAAATCTATCGCAATTTGCTCCCATTTCCATTCTGGAGACTCTGTTTCCTGCAAATCTCCTCCGAGATGTAGGTGTTCAGCTTTAACTTTCTGACAAGTTAGGCTTTTCGACACGTATTCCGCTACTTCATCCTTTATGTTGGGCCACCAATAGGTCTCTTGGAGATCCTTGTACATCTTGGAAGCTCCAGTATGTACCGAACATGGCGTCTTATGGGCCGCTGACATCATCTGATCCTCCAAAATTTCCATGTCAAGGACGTAAATCCCCTCCTTGATGTAGACTACGCCATCGGATGGAGTCCTAGACGCCTTGCTTTTTTACGTGCTCTAACCATCAATGCTGCCTTATGTGGAGTTCTGCAACTGTCCGTAACGGTTAATCCCTTTCTTTATCGTAATAGTTAACGTCCCACAACGCTTTTAGCAATCAAACATAGCGTTGCACTAACTTAAGAAATCATTTATAAGATCACATCGAAATCCTAAGCTTGATTTCGATGAGATCTACAAACAATTCTCTGCCATAGATAATTATGGAAGTAATTTGCATTCAAAAACTTGATTACAAAGTCTCCCAAAAGGCAAAGAAATCTTTAAAATCTGTTTTAGCTGTCTCTACTACTTACTAATTTCTGAGCGCACTCCATAAATACAAGCAAGTGAGCGGCACCAGAATTATACAAGACAATAATATCGTATATTGCGATAGAAGTCTATTTCGTTGCCGCATGCGAAGTTCCCGCCTCGGCATCTCCATTAGTGTAGGTATAAATCCTGGCCTGAGGTTCAGGAGCCTCTAATCTTCCTTGCATAATTGTGAGTCCCCCCTGCCTTGCCTGAACTGCGTGCAGCTGGTGACTATTGTTGTTCTGGTTTGGATATGGAGGATTTTGATTCTGGTTGTTCAGGGGACAGTTCCTGGCATAGTGCCCCTCCTCGCCACACCGATAGCAAGCATTTGACCCCCTCTTGCACACTCCCGGATGTTTTCTCCTACAACTTACGCATTCCGGGTAGTTAGTGTTTGTATCCTCTTTCCCCTGTTTATTCTTCTTCTGAGGAAAATCCCTTCGCTGACCCTGGCCAGAGGAATTTCCTTTTCTCTTGTTTCTCCCAAATTGTTTGGAATCCTACGCGGGGTTGTTCGCCTGGCCTTTCTGGTGCGACTCTAATCCTTGTCGAGGCCGAGTTTGCTTTGCTCCAGCCTTCTCCTGCTTTGTGAGTCTTATGGAATCCAAGATAACTTGGATGTTGATAAGCCAGTTGTCAGCTGCAACCGGGTCTGTGGGTCCCTCGAACTCGAGCGCCTTCATTCGTCTAAAGCGCTTATATAGTAAGTTCTCTCGTACTATCGGCGGGTTAACTTGTACTCTGGCTGGTGCCATCGGAATTTCAGCATTCCGAGGGACTTCTGGCTGGGCCTCCGGTTGAGCTTCCGGGTGAACATTGGGTACCTGAGGTACCACTGGGGGAACTTGAGGCGTTTGATGGGAAGCCTCGTGGACTTGGGGTGCCTGGTTCATCCGCGTTAATTGTTCGCGAAGTCGAATCGTCTCTTGTTGCTGTTCCAGCAACTGCTGTTGTAGGTTAGCTACTAGGGTTGCTAAATCCGGCTGAGGCGGATTTGCGAGTACGTTTTGGCACGTGCGAACCATCTTCTAACTTCCTATGTAAGAAAAGACATTATCATTCTGTTAATATCTTCCCTTTCATTCATGACTTATCATATCTCTCGTACTTAGACTG
The DNA here is from genome assembly GCA_025413485.1 of Ficus microcarpa. NCBI lineage: Eukaryota > Viridiplantae > Streptophyta > Magnoliopsida > Rosales > Moraceae > Ficus > Ficus microcarpa. Next base: position 11,228 of record JAINRI010000093.1, read on the forward strand.
TCTTTTTGTATACTCACAAAAAGCACATCCTATTTACGATGTCATATCGATTACATCGTACCATGCATACAAAATCATCGTTGTGATGGAAGTGTCTACCACTTTGCCATCACCCATTCGTATCGTCCTATCGTCGAGAAAGAATATTCTAATGGAAGTTGGTCCTAAATCTAGCCTATGGAATCGATCGAGACTACGAAAGAAGCGTTGAAGTCTACATCCTATCCTTCGTGGTTGAATACTATTCTGTCCTGGTTGCTCTTAGCATCTGTGTTAACTTCTGCCTCCTATGGTGGTATCTCCTACCGTGAGTTGCCGAACTCAGATCTTTTGAAAGTTCCGGGCCTGTCTGGTGCAGTAGCTCCCTTATTCTGGCGTTCTTGACGGCATTCGTCAATCGTTATCCTACTTCCTACTATCATTCCAGCTATAACTGCTAGAATGAATCGCCTGTGAGAGGACATCGCTGCGTCCCGATCCTTGTCAACCCGATCCGGATTCCTTAGCGCCGCGTCGATCGTACCATGATCGTAAAGTAACTAATTACGCATATTTATAAAACTACAAACTTACTTACAATGATGGCGGCGATGGCAGGCAGACTGTGAAATTGTATCGCAGGGAACCGCTCTGATACCAACTCTGTAACGACCCGCCTAGCACGGACCGTTACCTTACTTATCTACTTACTTATCTTTCCTCTCGTACTTACTTAAGTACTTAAGGGAACGCAAACAAACCTTACTTACTTAGTACATGAAACACAGCGGAAATTTTTTTTTTTTTTATATACAGTGCTATCTAGCACATAACTGCAATGAAAGAACAATTTCTCAAATAACATATTTAAAAAGATCGAACGCGTAGCGGCTTCCATTCCCCACATTTCACAGTGCCCGACCACGCTCCTCCATCTTGTATCATCAAATGCTGACAGGTAGTTTACCTACAGCATAAACTTAAAACAATGAGCTTTCGCTCAGCAAGTACAACTCCTATACCGCAACACATAAACTAACTACATCATAACTTAGCTACATCATAACATGTCATCACAATACTTAACATAACCTTACATAGCATATGCATGAACCAATTATGTTCATTTTATGCTTTCTTATTTCATCTGAGCCTACTTCCTTAACTTATCTTAACTATGGGCCCTTACTTGAGTGTACGTACCCGGCGCGCAACCATGGACTTACTCTTGCCATAGTCCGACCCGACCTTTGACGGGGGGTACGACACCGGCAACTTGCTTGCCGTCTGCGTACTGATCATCTTACCATGTCATACTTACTTTGGTCATTCTTATTAGAATTAGTGAGCAGGCATCGTGATGCTACTTATTCTTACTTCATAATCATCTGACATTCTTAGCTTGACATGTAATCATACATATCATAACATACTTCATACATAAGTATAGATCATGTTTTGATATGCCCTGTAGCATATCAATAACACTAAGCATTACAGCATATCACATAGCACATAGCACATAGCACATAGCACATCAACTATGTCTAGGTAAAAATACCCTAATAGCCTATGCTGTAGGCGGCGTTGTACTTACCTCGTCTACGTCCGATACTAAACTGCTCCGCTTCTGGGTTCAGCTGCAGGGTACTTCCTGCTTAATCGTAGGACATAGGTAAGGTCTCTAATCTTGACTATAATATGTTGGTTTTCAACCAACATTCATGCAATGCTTTGGTTATATGTCCCCCTAACTATAAAACATGTTATGTGTGGTTACCTTAAGTAACCTTATCACTTTGGGTTATATCTCATAACCCCATAAAATCGTATACCATAATCTAGTAGGTTACGTTGGATAACCTTTCATGCTAACCCTTATCCCATAGTTTATTGGGTTATACTAACCCATGGGATAGTTCGTCCTACATCTTACTAGGTTAACCCTTGTTAACTTTTAAGGTTACTAAAGTTAACCCTCTTCGGGTCAACCTCGGGCTTTGGGGCTAAGCCCTGTAACTCGGGTGAGATTCCCGATTACTCACCGTAACTACTAACCTTGCAAACCTTGAACTTGAACATCTTAATTTCTTTTCTTTATCCTTGAAAAAGTTTTTGGCTTAAAAGTCTAAAAACTGCTATACTTCCCCTTAAAAATCTTGGAATCTTAAAACATGGTTTATAAAATGTTTGAAGGCTAGAAACTGCCTTTGAAACAGTTTCTGTGTTCAAAACAGTGTTTAAGACAGGAAAAATTGTTTTTCCTAACTGGTTTTAGAAAATCCTGTGCAGGAATTTCTTGCTCCCTGCACGGTTTTCAGATTTCAAGTTATAGTTTAAAATCCTTTTAGAATTGGAAAAAGTTGTCTTCATGAAAGTTCTAGCTCTCGAAGAGTTCTCAAACTTTCATGTTTTACAAAAAATATGATTCTGCTTAGATTAGTACCATTTTTAATTTGAAACGGGTTGCTCGTGAAAACTGGGTCTGAACAGACCACTTTCGGTTTTTCATAAAAACGGAGGCCTTTAGAACCTCATTTTGAGAATCGATTCACATAGCCCCCTAGGAAAAACCCTGTTCTACAACTTTCGTGTTTTACATTTTAGCCCATTTGGCCTCTAAGGGCCTGCAATTACCACATTTCCGGGACTAACCAGTTTGGAACCCGAACTGGCAGCCTTGCTTACTAGAATTGATTTACGTCCTAATTCGCGGGTTCTAACTCGACCGCCCACTGCGGGAGCTTACTTACAAAGCATGCAACGTTTCTAACATCCCGCATGTAATAACATGCTAGCCTAACGTACCCATGCAGCCCTATAAAAACTGGTCACACTAACCTTGGCTGCATGGTTCTAATCCTTGCATACAATCAATCCATTCATGCCATACCATTCCATTTCATCACATCTAGCACCCTAACATGCATTCACATTCTTGTTCACATCCCGCATGTTACAACATGCTAGCCTAACGTACCCATGCAGCCCTATAAAAACCGGTCACACTAACCTTGGTTGCATGGTTCTAATCCTTGCATACAATCAATCCATTCATGCCATACCATTCCATTTCATCACATCTAGCACCCTAACATGCATTCACATTCTTGTTCACATAATTGGGGACATATAACTTTAATCCAGCATGCAACCTATCATCAAACAAGCACATACATAATCAATAGCATAAATAAACCAAACCACCCCTTAGATATTCTAATCAAGCACTAAACTAGCTAAGGGCATAAAATAAACTTATGAGCTTATGCTCTTACAAACCATGCTTGAAATACATTTGAACTTTACTTTAAAAATTTAAATGAAAATAGGTTTAAGGATTTTGAAAAATACCTTGAATCTCTCAAGGATTGGCTTAGAGTTTGAACCAACACCTCACTATCTCCCTCTTACTCCTAGAACCGAACTCCACTCACTAAAATGGCACTCAAAACTTGGCTTTTTGGACTGAAAATTGACCCCCACCCTAGGCTCGGCCACACCAAGCTTTGAACTCAAAAATCTGAAATTTTTCTTCTCCTTTTTCCACTCAAACCCATGGCTGCATACAAGGAGAAATTTGGCTCCAAAAATTTGTTTTCTTGCTTGCTTATTCAAACCCGAACTTCCCCTAATCTCTTCCCTCAAAAATTCTGATTTTTCTCTCTTGGTTCCACTGCTCTCACACCCACGGCAGCAGCTAGGAATGGCTGGAAAAAAATTTTCACTTTCCCTATTGGTTTCTAGCTCAAAACCGAACACACCCCTAGGATTGGATCAAGAAAAATTTTTGTTTTCTCTTCCTCACTCTCCCTTTCTCTCTCTCGGTTTGGGCTGCAGAAAATTGGCCAAAGTTTGGCTGAAAATTCTGATTTAAATGAATAAAGACCACCCCTATTTATAGGCAAAAGTTAAACTTTCAAAAATTAGATTTTGACCCCAAAACTTTGAAAAATCACACAAATTGGTGATGAGGTGGCTGGCCACTTTGCTTGGTGAACAAGGGAAGATGACATCATCATGGTGACATCATCTAAGTGACATCACATGCTTACATCATCAAATTTTTAAAATTTACACTTTTGCCCCAAAAATGAAAATCTTGGCATTTAAGCCCCCTAGGTGGCCGGCCTTGAAACTTGGAGAACAAGCAAGAATTTTCTAGAATCAAGATACTTGTCTTGTATAGATTTGTTCTCAAAATATTTATGATGTCATAATTTAAAATGGTGATGATGTCATAATTAAAAAGCCTTGTTTGGCCACTTTTTATAAAAACAGTCTAATTTAAACTAAACACAGATAAATCTAATACTGTGTTGTGCTAATACACAATATTAATATTTTATACTGCAGTAAAAATTTTATCTGTAAAAAATCGGACTGGAAAAATTTTTTCTTATTTTCCCGAGTCCTTTTACCCTGTGCCCTAACTTATCGTGCTTGATTTTTTTTTATATGGTGGTTTTAGGTCTCATCTATGCTATCTTACCCGAAAAAAATGAGTTTTCACAGTATTTTTCCCATACTGCATGTCACAAAATTGTACTGCCATCATGTTGACTATTCTGGTCAAACTTTGACTTTCCCGGGTCAAAGTTGACTTTTTTGGTCAAACCTTTGACCGACATAGAATCATGCAAATTTCATTCCTTTTCATCCGAAAAGGCTATTTTCTATTCTAAACAATCATCTTTGAGTCTTATAAAGCTATAAGAACTCATCACACATAATAAAGTTCTAAATCGAACTTTTTCATAAAATACCCTTATGACATACATTCAAGCTCTTTCAAGAAGAAAGAATAACATAGAAAAAGTCAGGTATTACAATATTCTCAACGAGGATCATCGGAATTGATAATGAGGGATCTAGACTTTGGAAAGCACTACCGGTCTCTTCGATTCATAGAACGTGTGCCCACACACACTCTGAGACGTGGAACTCGGGAATAGTAGAGAAGACATGTTAGTCAAACGCTCTAGCAATTCTGGAATCCAAGAAATAAGGTACGATTGATCATGAATTTAATTTATTGTTATATGCATCATGAGCTTCTTTTCGAATTAGCATAAAAATTTTAAAACTTCCGCTGTGCCGTAACTTTGATATCGGATCCGATTTTTCCAACATGTCGTAACACCGATCCGCTGATCCACCGTCATGCCTCCACAAGATCCAACGAGGCTGCCATGGTTCCACCATCATGATCTGTCTCCACGAGCTTCAACGAGGCGCTACGCTACCTCATAGCTTCAATTAAGGTCCCCACGTAAGAGATCTGGCCGCCGAAGTTTCTCTTTTGCCCAATCCTAAGCCAACTCGTGCCACTGGCTTCGTGATAACTCTAGAAATTAGAGTTATCTTAGGCACTTTTAGTCTTGGTTGAACTTGGTTTTGTGAGTATTTGTGTTATTATTAGCATGTTTTTCCCTTGTTTTAGGTTTGTATGTCTTTTCTTTTGTCTTGGGTTATTGTTTGGTGAAATCATGGATAATGGGAAGAAAAAGTAGGATCATTTGACGGCTTTTTGACGTGCGTTTTAATTCTATTCTGACTTGTAGGAGAGCTTAAACCGAAAATGCTGCAGAAAATGCTACAGCATTCCTTACAACATTTTGTAGCAGAAGCAGTGAAGAAACTGAGTCGAAATGCTGCAGCAATTTCTGCAGCAAAGTTGTCCAGCTGGCGAATTTTTTTCTGATTAAGTAAAAGAAAAGTTGACAGCTCATATGGTGGGGGCCACTTCTTTTTCTTCAGCTGGGAAGCTTCACACGTGGGCTGGTTTTGTTGCCCTAAAGGGTATTATTTTGAGGAGAAAAAAAGAAGCAGCCGCCAGAAGAGAGAAAAGGGTTCGAAAACCAGAAAAAAGGAAAGAGAAGAATAGGAGCGAAAAATCAAGAGGAGAGGGGATTCGAAAAATAGAGAGCTGAAAACAGAAAAGAAAAGAGCGAAGAACAGGGGAGGAAGAGAAGAAATATTGGGCAAGAAAGAGAGAGAGCGAAGAACTGAGATTTTTCGTCCATTTGTGCGCCATTTTTGGAGAGCACGCTGGGAAGGAAAAGAAGAAAGGAGAAGAAGACCCATCTGTAGCCATTTGGAGTTTTTCTTCTTCATACTCTTGCTTGATTTATTTTCTGATTTTTCTATCTTTGTTGAACAATGGATGACGTTTTTCCTTTTGATTTTGCACTCCGAAACATGAGCTAATTTTCTTTAGCTAGGATTGTTGATGAACCCGAAATTGTGACGATGATTTGAATGTCTTTTGTTGAAATGTTGGGCGAATTTGTTCCTGTTCATCTGAGTGTGTGAATGATAATTTCTATTGTTGATTGGCCATCAATATATAGGAAACTAGGCTTGTTTAATTCTGGAAAGGTTAAATTGAGCTGGATATAGCTTGGATGATGCAAGTTCAATGTGCTTTTTAAAGTTTATATTGATTTGTGAATGGTATAGGAATATATTGTTTACCTTGCATAACCCATTGAAATTGATGCTTGAAATTGTGTTCTGAGAACTAGACTCACATAGGAATATGTTGAAAAATGTTTAATGAACTGTAATCATATTGATTTCGGAAGAACTTTATGATAAAAATCGAATTTCGGTTAACAGGACAGGTTTTGCTGCAGCATTTCCTACAGCATTCGGGTTTGACTTGCAATGGAGGGGGATTTGGCAATCCTAGTTTAATTCTCATTCTTGATTACAAACTTTTGATTGAATCTTGTTCCTTTTGTCTATTTTAGTGCTTTTTCATTATACCCATTTCATTTTTATTGGTGTATTGCATTTTTTTTCTATTTTTCATTTCCACACTCAATTTGATTTGTGTTAAATTTCTTTTGCAATTGATTTTAGCAATTCAATCCCTGTGGAGACGATACTCTATTCACTATCTATATTACTTGTGCGATTACGTACACTTGCGTAGACATATATATATATATATACTAAATAATTCGCGAACAAGTTTTTGGTGCCGTTGCCGGGGATTGAAAGCGTTAAAATAGTTGTGAAAGTTAATTTGTTTAGTTTTTGTTTTTGCATTTTCTTATTAGTTGAGTGTTTATATTTTCAGGGGCTTTCTTTCTCTACATGAACAATCAACGAAATCAAGAGTTGATGCCCTTGGACCCAGAAATTGAAAGAACATTTCGAGTAAGGAGAAGGGAGCAACAAGGTCTTGCAGGAGTGGAAGAAATACAAGAAAGAGTGGCTGTCAATATGGCTAATGATGGGCAGCAAGTGGATGTCAACAATCTATTGCCTCAACCACCTTTGATTAATGATAGAGACAGGGCTATTCGGGAGTATGCTGTACCCATTCTACATGGGCTCAATCCGGGCATTATTCGGCCAGAAATACAAGCACCACAGTTTGAACTCAAGCCGGTTATGTTCCAAATGTTGCAAACCGTAGGCCAATTCAGTGGAATGGCAACTGAGGATCCTCACATGCACCTTCGGCTATTCATGGAAGTGTGTGATTCTTTCAAGCTACCAGGGGTGTCTGATGAAGCATTGAGGCTGAAACTGTTCCCTTATTCCTTGAGGGATCGAGCTCGATCATGGCTTAATTCATTGCCGCCGGATTCAATCGCAACATGGAATGACTTGGCAGAAAAATTCCTCATGAAGTACTTTCCTCCAACCAAGAATGCCAAGCTCAGAAACGACATTACCTCATTCCAACAATCAGAGGGAGAATCTTTGTACGAGGCATGGGAGAGATTCAAGGAGTTGCTGCGAAAATGCCCTCACCATGGGATTCCCCATTGGATTCAGATGGAAACTTTCTACAATGGGCTCAATGGGCAAACACGTACAATTGTTGATGCAGCGGCTAATGGTGCTCTTTTGGCAAAATCATACAATGAAGCTTACGAGATTTTGGAGAGGATGGCGACCAACAATTATCAATGGCCCACCGAGAGGCTCAATGCTCGCAAGTCCGCAGGACTTCATGAAGTAGATGCTATCACCGCACTTTCCGCCCAAGTGTCGAGTCTGACAAATATGATCAAGAATATGAACATGTCGGCTGGGGTTAATTCTGTGCAATCTGTTAGTGTCACTTGTGTCTATTGTGGAGAGGGACACTTGTATGAGGATTGCCCGTCCAATCCAGTATCTGCTTGCTATGTGGGTAATTTCAACCGGAACAACCCTTATTCGGCACCTTACAATCAAGGGTTGAGACAACACCCCAACTTTTCATGGAGTAATCAAGGGGCCGGTTCTAGTGGAGCAAACTCTCATCATCGACCTTCTTACCCACCGGGTTTTCCATCTCAACAACCAAGAACACAAGCTATGGACTCATCTAGCTCATTGGAAAATCTGATCAAGGAATATACAGCGAAGAATGATGCTAGAGTTCAAAGTCATGATGCAACATTGAGGAGCTTGGAGAATCAAATTGGGCAAATTGCAAACGCCTTGAATGTTAGGCCGCCAGGTTCTCTCCCAAGTAATACAGAAGATCCAAGGAGGGATGGGAAGGAGCATTGCAAGGCAATTGTATTAAGGAATGGAAGGGAAGTTGAGAGAAGGGAAAAGTCAAAAGCTGTACGAATCGAGCCCTCTTCAATCCAAGAGAAAGATGAACAGCCTCAACAAGAAGAAATTCAACTGAAAAATCAGCCAGGAGACTTTGCTGCAGAAAATGCTACAGCATTCTCCCAGCATTTTGAAGCAGCAGGAAGCAGCGAAACTCGACCCCCTCCACCATTTCCTCAGCGGTTTCAAAAGCAGAAAAAGGATGGTCAATTTCGTAAATTCCTGGATGTCTTGAAGCAGCTTCACATTAACATACCTCTTGTGGAAGCTTTGGAACAGATGCCTAGCTATGTTAAATTCATGAAGGACATTCTTTCGAAAAAACGAAGGCTATGTGAGTTCGAGATGGTGGCATTAACTGAAGAGTGCAGTGCGATATTGAAGAACAAGCTGCCACCTAAGCTGGAAGATCCTGGTAGTTTCACCATACCATGCTCCATTGGGAACCAGTACTTTGGTAAGGCCTTGTGTGACTTGGGAGCAAGTATTAACTTGATGCCAATGTCCATCTTTAAGAAGTTAGGAATCGGAGAAGCTCGGCCCACTACAGTATCCTTGCAGCTTGCGGATAGATCTATTGCTCTTCCTGAAGGAAAGATCGAGGATGTTCTTGTAAAAGTCGACAAATTCATTTTTCCTGCTGATTTCATCATCCTTGATTATGAAGCGGATCGAGAAGTGCCGATTATCTTGGGAAGACCATTTCTTGCTACAGGCCGCACTTTGATTGATGTGCAAAAAGGCGAGTTGACTATGAGGGTGCAAGACGAGCATGTGACTTTTAATGTGTTCAAGGCTATGCATTTTGGTGATGATGTTGAGGAGTGTTCGGCCATCAATGTTCTAGATCCATTAGTGGCTGCTGAATTTGAGGAGAAATGCTCTCCAAAGATGACAAATAAAGATGATTTGGCTGTGTCAGATGAAGATGAGGAAGCTAGTGATAATCAAGTGTCTTGGATAGAGAGTAGACATATGGCAATAAGAGGAGGGAAGCACTTCGAATCACTTGAGTTGTCAGAAAGGGCCTTTAAATCCCACAAACCATTTGTTGATGAACCACCTATTTTGGAACTAAAACCTCTACCTACACACTTGAGGGATAGAGGTAGCAGAAAGAAAAAGCGAAAAAAAAACTTGATTCGCAAGACATCGGCTGCACTTTGGAGGTTTTTCTGTAGAAAAAATTTTTTGTCAGAAAGAAATGCTGCAGAACACTCAGGAAGAACTTTCAAAGTTAATGGACAGCGACTTAAGCATTATTGGGGTGATGGTTTCAGCCATCAGAAAGCCTCCATATCGCTGCAAGATGCCTGAAATCCCGCAAAGTCAGGCTGATGACTTAAAAACAAGCGCTCTTGGGAGGCAACCCAAATTTTTTCTTGTTTGGTTTATTTGTGGTTTATTTCAATTTGTTTGAGTTTTTGATTAGTAGTTATTAAGAAATTTGAGCTGATTTGATGAGATTTTTCTATGCAGAAATCGGCCTAGGAGTAAGCCTTACAGAGCACTCTGTGCAAAAATGCTGCAAGAAATGCTACAGCAAAACCCGCAGCAAAAGTAGGCAGAACTGGGGAGTAATCTGTATAAGAATGCTGCAGGGAATGCTATTCCCTGCAGCAAAACCCGCAGCAAAGTTAGGCAGAACTAGGGAGTAATCTGTGCAAAAATGCTGCAGGAAATGCTACAGCAAAACTCGCAGCAAAGTTGGGCAGAGCAATCTGTATAAGAATGCTGCAGGGAATGCTACAGCAAAATCCGCAGCAAAGTTTAAGGGGAGCAATCTGTGTAGAAATGCTGCAAGAAATGCTACAGTAAAGGGGCTACAGCAAAGTAGTAAAAAAAAAAAAAAAAAAAAAAAAAAAAAACAAGGAAGAAAAGACAATATATATCGTATATAGTATATAGATATAGTATAATATATATTATATGTTTTCGATATTTTTATATGCTAATGAATCTATACTATAAAAAAAATTTATTAAATAAATATATATATATAGAGTATATAATAAATATATATATAGTATATTATATATACTATATGTATTCGATATTTCTATATATATCTAATTATATTGTACTCCTTTTTAGTGTCGTTTTCGCTAACCCTACAGGATCTAATTTCTTTTCTTGCTTTTTCATCTTCATCTTCATCAGCGCCGTTTCCATCTTCCCAGTGCTTCGCCTCCAAAGCGCCGCCGCATACTCTCCCATTTCGCCGCAAGTCCACAGTAGCCGCGGCCTTCCATCGCCATTTCACCTTCGCTGCCGTTTCGCGTCTTTCCCCGCAGGCCAAGCCGCATTCTTTCTCCGCCAGCTGCATTTTCGCCGCCTGAATCTCCGCCGCACCTTCGCCTCCACCTGCGCCATTTTCTCTCCGTCCGCCGCCGCCAGGTCAGTTCTCCTCTGCCATTCTCTCCCCATTTCCCCCATTCTCCCCTGCGCCGTCAGCCCTCCACCAAATTCGCCCACACTTCGCCACTATTTCCACATCTCTTCCTCCACAAACTCCACTGCTCACCTAACCCGAGCCTCCACCCTCTACCAAATCAGCCACCCAAACCACCCCTCACCCTTGTTTTTCCCCCTAACAAAAAAAAAAAAAAAAGAAAAAAAAAAAAAGAAAAAGGCCGGGTCTCCTCCATACACAGAGAACAGAACAGCCCCTTTCTCCCTCGAAGACGAACAGAAGCTCGCGGAAATGCCTCGCACGAAGAAACTCGCGCGCAAGCAAACGGGCCACCAACCACCGAGCACCTTTATGAGGTTGAGGAAGAGGATGCAGACGAGTCGGATGATTGAAGCGACGCTCCAGCCGCCATTTAAACAGGGAGTTCCAAACTTTTTTCTTCGTCATTTTTGTGCATGACTTCATGATTGTTCTGTTTTGTGTTGTTTTTGTGTCATGTTATTTTGTTCAAAGCAGTGAGGACACTGCTTCATTTAAGTTTGGGGGTGTTAGTTAGCTTTGTTTTAGTTTTATTCAGTATGGTGTTGTTTTACGTTTCTCTTGTTGTTTGTTGTTTATGTGGTTAGCTTATGTGTTTATGTGTTAATTATGTTGTCTACGTTTCTTTGTTTATGTGTTGTTTCTCTTGTTTGTGTTATTTATGTTGTTTAGTCAGTTTGTGGTGCTGTTTATGTTTTTATATACATATAAAAAAAAAAAAAAGAAAAGAAAAAACCGTGTATGTCTTTATGTTTTTGTTAGAAATTACTCTATTTTAGCTGTCGAGTTGTTGGTTTGATGATGTTCGGTGAAGATTACTAGAGTTTTGAGAATTGTCAGCTTTTGGATTGATTAAGCTGGAGTTGGGTGTGGGTAATGTCTTTTATCTAGTTGCTCTTTGAGTGAGACTACTCTTTTTCCACAATAGACTATACCTTTGTATTTCTGAGGAAAGCCTAGGAAACTCCAAGTCATCGAGAGAATTTAGAATTTGAGAATAGGTTGTATCAAACCCGTGAGGCGAAGCTTTAGGAAGTGAAATAGACTGGGAATAATTGGTGTGTTTTTCATGTAAAGAGTTGGGTGTAAAAATAAAAAATAAAAAAAAATAAAAAAAATAAAAAAAAATAAAAAAAAAAAACTGAACTCCGCTATTTTGAGCCGCCTAGTAACCAGGAGTAACATGAGCCCCATGTGTACTTTTGCGTCAAACAGTGGTTCATAATATGAGTTTGCTATAGCAATTCTGAATTGTGACGTTGCTGAGTAACCGGGTGTCTTCATCACCAATGTTGGCATTCGCGTAAAAAGGTAACAGTGACATGATGAATGAAAAAAAAAAAAACAAACAAAAAAAACAAAAATGCTACACGTGCACCCAACTCAGCAAGCAGTGGAAACTGTCTATCCCTAGATTTCTGCCCAGCTAATGCCAGTGGAGAGGGAGTCATGCATCCAACCAATGAGAGTTTGAACTAAGCTTGATGATCTCGATAAGAGGGACTTAGGTAATCTAAAGATGCTTAGATATGGTCTCGCACACACACATATGAGAGAAACCTCACTTGGGAGCAAGTTTATAAAGGATAGAACTGATATTCGATCAAAGCTGAATTTTGAAATGAGTTGGAAATTAAGAAGCTCTTTTGAGAATGGAGACTTAACTTGCTTGGCAGCCTGAGCAGTTTTTCTGTTTGTGTTTGGTATTTTCTTTGTGTTTTGTTTTGTTTTGTGAGTTTGTTTTGGCATTACTCGAGGGCGAGCAATGTTTTAAGTTTGGGGGTGTGATAACTCTAGAAATTAGAGTTATCTTAGGCACTTTTAGTCTTGGTTGAACTTGGTTTTGTGAGTATTTGTGTTATTATTAGCATGTTTTTCCCTTGTTTTAGGTTTGTATGTCTTTTCTTTTGTCTTGGGTTATTGTTTGGTGAAATCATGGATAATGGGAAGAAAAAGTAGGATCATTTGACGGCTTTTTGACGTGCGTTTTAATTCTATTCTGACTTGTAGGAGAGCTTAAACCGAAAATGCTGCAGAAAATGCTACAGCATTCCTTACAGCATTTTGTAGCAGAAGCAGTGAAGAAACTGAGTCGAAATGCTGCAGCAATTTCTGCAGCAAAGTTGTCCAGCTGGCGAATTTTTTTCTGATTAAGTAAAAGAAAAGTTGACAGCTCATATGGTGGGGGCCACTTCTTTTTCTTCAGCTGGGAAGCTTCACACGTGGGCTGGTTTTGTTGCCCTAAAGGGTATTATTTTGAGGAGAAAAAAAGAAGCAGCCGCCAGAAGAGAGAAAAGGGTTCGAAAACCAGAAAAAAGGAAAGAGAAGAATAGGAGCGAAAAATCAAGAGGAGAGGGGATTCGAAAAATAGAGAGCTGAAAACAGAAAAGAAAAGAGCGAAGAACAGGGGAGGAAGAGAAGAAATATTGGGCAAGAAAGAGAGAGAGCGAAGAACTGAGATTTTTCGTCCATTTGTGCGCCATTTTTGGAGAGCACGCTGGGAAGGAAAAGAAGAAAGGAGAAGAAGACCCATCTGTAGCCATTTGGAGTTTTTCTTCTTCATACTCTTGCTTGATTTATTTTCTGATTTTTCTATCTTTGTTGAACAATGGATGACGTTTTTCCTTTTGATTTTGCACTCCGAAACATGAGCTAATTTTCTTTAGCTAGGATTGTTGATGAACCCGAAATTGTGACGATGATTTGAATGTCTTTTGTTGAAATGTTGGGCGAATTTGTTCCTGTTCATCTGAGTGTGTGAATGATAATTTCTATTGTTGATTGGCCATCAATATATAGGAAACTAGGCTTGTTTAATTCTGGAAAGGTTAAATTGAGCTGGATATAGCTTGGATGATGCAAGTTCAATGTGCTTTTTAAAGTTTATATTGATTTGTGAATGGTATAGGAATATATTGTTTACCTTGCATAACCCATTGAAATTGATGCTTGAAATTGTGTTCTGAGAACTAGACTCACATAGGAATATGTTGAAAAATGTTTAATGAACTGTAATCATATTGATTTCGGAAGAACTTTATGATAAAAATCGAATTTCGGTTAACAGGACAGGTTTTGCTGCAGCATTTCCTACAACATTCGGGTTTAACTTGCAATGGAGGGGGATTTGGCAATCCTAGTTTAATTCTCATTCTTGATTACAAACTTTTGATTGAATCTTGTTCCTTTTGTCTATTTTAGTGCTTTTTCATTATACCCATTTCATTTTTATTGGTGTATTGCATTTTTTTCTATTTTTCATTTCCACACTCAATTTGATTTGTGTTAAATTTCTTTTGCAATTGATTTTAGCAATTCAATCCCTGTGGAGACGATACTCTATTCACTATCTATATTACTTGTGCGATTACGTACACTTGCGTAGACATATATATATATACTAAATAATTCGCGAACACTTCGCCAGCCTCCAAAGTTCCGATCTTGACCTCATACCACCAATCCCACCCTCGCGTCAGAGATCCAATAACCGGAGGTTCTCTTTCACCCAATCCTGATCCAAAGCCTCCCGCCTCCACCCTCGTCGGTGTCCGAAGCTCCAATCGAGCTCACACGGTGTAGATCCAATGACTGCAAGCGAGGAGATCCAAATCACCTCCACTCACATTCTCTGACCCTCAGCTGTGGAGAGGAGATCAACTACGATGTCTTTTGCGCGATCTTCCTTCGGTGTCGGACATTGGATCTCTTCTCGGGATTGCATGGAGCAGGAGATCCATTCCAATCTAGTCTACTATTTTCGAACTATATAAATTGTTTTTTGTGGAATTTGGTTGAATTTTTAAGGATCGCAATGATAGATTTTAATGTTTTATTTTTTAAATTTCCGATGATAAATTTAAAAATTCCGATATTTTTGTGAATTTTAATGAATTTTGGTGTTTTTGGTTTTATGATTTTTAATTTTGACATTATTTGTTAAAATATAGTGGTTGTTTAAATATTTCCGTGGCAGAAGCCAAAAAATCCAACAAAATCAAAAGTTTATGACCGGTAACCACTTGATTACTAGTTGGTTACCAAGTTTCCAGTTGCTAACTAGTTGGTTACCATTTCGTTACTAAGTTTCCGGTTGGTAACTAGTTGGTAATCACTTGGTAACCCGCTGGCAGTGATAGTTACCGATCAAAAACCTGTTAGCGGTTGGTAACTAATTGGTTACTAACTGGTAACCAGACAGTTACAATATGGATACCAATTAAAAGTATTTTAAAATAAATAGATAAATAAGTGCTTATGATATCATTTATAGCATTTTTTATACAAGTTTTTTCATGTGTTACAAAAATCAATTCAACCCATGATTTCATGGTATTTATCAAAAGTACTAAACATACCTTTCAATAAGGTGGCTTAGTAATGAGGACTATTGTGATGGGTTTGTGGTAAAAAATTGGAATGTTAATGACCTTCTTTAAGGAAATATGAAGGCTTATTTGTACAAGTTTAATACTCGATTTAAAATGTATGTAATCACACCCCATGTATCCTTCCATCACATTGATGAGTCTAGATCTACTATCTTGTTTTCTTGTCTTTAAGGTTGTCATTTCAATAGTATTTTGATAATTTATCAATTTGCTTAAGAATTTTTAATATTTAGTATTTTTTATATATCTAAAATTTTAAATTTAGTTATTATAACATGATATTATTAGAGGGACAGTTAATAAAATAGAAAATTTGGACGACATATCTCTACTCGGTCAATCGTCCACTTCCCTAACTTAATTTAAAAAAAAAAAAAAAAAGTTGAAAATATTCTGACAATTATTCTTGAGGGAGATAAATTGGCCTCGTCATCAACAGTAAAATGGGAACGAGAATGGAAGTTTCCACCTCATAACAAGGATATTTCCATGGAATTAACTAATAGTTTTCTGTTTACTTCCCTTCGTCTTCGTCTCACCTTTACTTCTTTGAACATGGGTCTCGGCTAAGAAATAAAAAGCCGCTTGAATTTTCACTTCCTATATTCTTCAGAGCTAGCTAGCTAGCGAGGAACAAGAGTTTACTAATTTTCTCTTCCTTGCGTTTTTTGCCCAGGTATGTAGTCCTTGCTTCAAATTTATTTTTATTATTATTTGTTGGAACATGTCAGGTTTGCATTTTAGATTCAGACATGAATTGCTCAAAACGTCAATATATATATATATATATATATATATATATATAATGAAAAAAAAAAAAGGGTGATCTAAGTTATGAGTTTTATTGCTGGCTTTCTTGATTCTTCTCCATTTGAAAATTTTTATTTTTCTGAACTGTTTTAGTTTCTCAAAAAAAATTTCTGTTGGAAGTCTTTGAATGAGATTGTATGGATCCACTCTTCTTTCTCCCTAGCAGCGCAGTACTCGATGAAATTTCGTATGAGTTGAAAAAAAGTATGGCATTTTTGTTCAACCATGTCTAAGATTCTTGCGACAAGAATCCTGAGTCTGTTTTCATTTTTTGATAAATATATATATAGAGATCGGTAGTGTGTTCATGTTCTGTATAATGCACCTAATTAACTGTCATGTGACAATATCGACCGGGACCTTGATGGGATATTGGTCAAGGATCCTGATTTTGAGCCTTAAACGACTATCAAGCTTTAGGTTTATAAAGACTATCGGCGCTAAATCATTGCCTAATGGCAGACTTTTTTGCTTGCAGCTTTTCTCAAACCTGAGACCTGATAATAGTAAAGGTTATAAATAAGACCTCCTCAACTACCATACCGCATCGTACCGCCACCCCTGGTGGTATTAGTTTGTTATTATTGTTGTCGCAAATAGTTTGCATAAACATTTTTGTGTTCTTCTTTCCTCAACAGTTAATAATCAAGTTGTTTATTTTCAATAAATCGAGAGATTTTATTGTGGCAAGAATAAGTACCACTTATTTATTTGTAATCTAGTGGTTACTATTTTGCCCCCCCTAAAACAGATATATGTAAGATATAAATAACTAATCCCCTGATTTGTAAAATTGCTTGTGTTGTTGTTGAAATGCAGACACCAACCTTCTAAGAAATGGGTTTTGAATTCTTGGCATTTGCTGGACAAGTACACGCAAAAATAGAGCTGGCAAAGCAAATATGGGAATATCTTAAGCTGTTTCCTGAGTGGCTGAATTATGTCAAAGAACAAGATGAGAAAGTAAAGACCCTCAAGAGGAAACTCGAGGCGCTGAGTAGTGTACAGGAGGATGTTAGAGCCGAGCTAGAAGCTGCAGAGATTCAGCCCGGGAAGAAACGAAAGAGAGAAGTCGAGACATGGCTGAAAGATGTCGATGCAATGAAAACCGACATTCAAAAAATAGAACAAGAGGTTAGGAATAAAAGATATCTCCCAAGGCCGTTGCTGGACAGTCGTATAGAAAGGAATCTTCAAGAAGTAAAAGATCTTCATAAGAAGGGTCACTTTTCTGAGGGGCTTGTTCTCGACGTGCACTCAACAAGCAAGGAGCCATTGCTGGCACCAAAATTGCTCGGTAGGGAATCAAATCATGGGGCGATTTTGAAATGGTTGAAGGATCCAAGTGTGTCGAGAATAGGAGTTTATGGAGTAAAGGGTGTTGGGAAAACAGCCATTTTGACTCACATTCAAAATTCACTGGTGAAAAATAGTAGTTTCGAGAATGTTTATTGGGTGAGTGTAACCGAACAGCCCGACATACAGAAATTGCAGGATGCAATTGCAAGACAAATCGGGTTGAATCTATCGGATGAGGAAGACGAGATCATAAGACAAGCCAAGCTACATAATGCACTGACCAAAAGAGGGAACTTTGTGATCATTTTAGATGGTGTTGGGAGGCTATTTATAGACGAAGTCGGGATTCCAAATGAGAGAAATGGGTGTAAACTGCTGTTGAGTACTCTGTCATTGAGGCAATGCCGGAAGATGAACTGTCAAGAAACTCACGAGATAAAGCCACTTTCTCAGGAACAAGCACTGGAACTTTTTAAGCAAAATTTGTCCAATAGGAACACTCTTGGACAGGAAATCGAGGGAATTGCGAAGCAAATTGTGGAGAAATGTGAAGGCTTGCCTCGTTGGATTTTGAATGTGGCTAAGAGACTGAGGGGAGTTGATGACATTAATGAGTGGAGGAATGCATTGACAGAGGTGACAGAGTATAGAAAAGGGAATGCTGATTGATTAAGTCCTGGCTGTCGAATCAGTCTAATAAATATAACTTTATTTTTAGGTTGATGGAATTACATGTAGCCTAATGTAACTTTATGTGTAACATGTTATACTTTTTTTTAATTTTGACTATAAGTGAATGAACAGAAAATGTTACACATTAATAAGTTAATGTTTAATGATATTTATTTGCTGCTACATATACCATACCATCCAATATACATACATACATGTATTTGCCACGAATTTGTTTAAATTTGATGCTCTAGAGTTGTAGAAATTGCTAATCATTAAGATAGCACTCTTTATCTAAGTTGGTTCTAATGAAACGTAAGCTATCTTATCAATTATCTAATTTAGTGCTTTCTTGTTTGCTAAATATCTCTCAACAAAATTCAGTCTTCACAATGGTGAAAGTGTATGCGATGAGAAGAATATTTTTTTGTTCTATATGTTAGGATATGTGCCAAAAAAACTAATGAGATAAACCATTTTGTTGATTTAATTTGAGAACTTTTGTCATTATTATTTTCGCATGCATGTTTAGATGCTTTATAAATATCATAAACCTTAGATTATTTAAATGTGATTTTAAAAATTGTATATAAGTGTCATATACAGGAGGATAATATTTAGAATAAAAAAATTTAAATCTGTCCGTAATTAAAAAATTAAAGTTGGGATCTTTAATTTTATAATTAGTAATGTGGTTTTTTACATTCTGAATGAAGCGATCTTATACGAATTGTTAATAATGATATTATTAGAATGAAAGCACTTTATATAGTTTGATTATATAGGACTGGAACATGAATAGTTATGAATATCTAATAATTTATGTTGTCATAAAGAGCATTCAAAGTTAATCAATAATGGTCATATATGAATCGATCTTAATTTTGAATAATTAATAGACTCCTATTTATTGCATTGTATTGTATTTTTTGACATACCGAGTAATGACACAATGGAATAATGTCAAATTCTTGGTATATTAAAAATATAATATAATAAATAGTAGAGAATATTAATATACAAGATGAATTTCATTTTTTCGTAAAGAAGTCAGATGGACGGTTTCTATAAGTATTGATTCGGGGCTTGAGTAATAAGAGCGTTCAATTTATAATTAGAACATAAATATATTTTTCATTAGAGAATCAATAGTACTTAAGGAGAAAGATATGATTAAAGAGATTAACAGAAAATACCTAACTTTAATTATGAACTATTTATGGAGAATTGATTTGTATGTAGTGACTATATCAATGGACAATTCAAATCCATTGAATATAATTAATTTTATAATTTTAAGAGTGCAATTACAAATTTTTAGTGGAATTTTGAAATTAATAATTTTGATATTTTAATTAAGGGGTTAATTAATTGTCAAAATTATTGGAGCTTAAAATTATAATGTCCGTAGTCCCTTTCAATGGCTCAATTAAATCATATGAACATTATTTTATATTGGGTTAAATTTATTAATTGGGAATTGAGAATTCTAAATTAATATTCATAGAACAAATTAATTGGATTAATTTATATTTTAAATAATATGATTATTTAAAATAAATTTAAAATAGTTTTAAATTAAAAATTATACAGTGTAATAAAAATCACATTGTATTTGTGCATCATAGGGTAGTTCACATTTTATTGACAAATAATGTGCATGTGAAATTTTGAATTTTGACACATGTGGAAAAAAAAATATCAGTTATTTTTATTTTGAATTGTTCAAAATAAAATATTTTAAATAATATTTAAAAAAACAAAAGAAAACTAATTAGTGGATAATAGAAGAAAGATTTTCTCTCTCCCATATCTGCTAAGAACGCCTACCGCTCTAGTAGTGGATGTGTGACTTTTCCAATTTGAGTAATAGTTTTGGTTTTTTCAGGAAAAAAAATTAATATATTAATTTGGTTACCTACGGTCAAGTGCATGTACTCTATTGTGCAACTCCACGATTTTTCTCATCCATTTTGACTTTGGTCCTAAAATTGAGATATATGATAATATTTATCAAATGGGCTCTACCATATAATAATCTTCTCTAAACAGAAACTTTTTAAACAAAAAAAGAGTCCTAATTTAAAGGGGTGAGACTACGGTAAATACACTTTTATATACCCTATCAGTAGAGTTTCTTTTTTAAACTGTAAAGATATAATCAAACGATTAATATTTTGTTTGTGTGTGACAGTTTTAATGCACCTTACTTTATGTTAGACTAAAAAAATTAAAAAATAATATATAAAAAATAAATTAAACCCCCCCCCCCCCACAACTCCAGTGATCAGCAACAAGCCCTCTCCCACCTACACCGTGCTGACAACCCACCCCCCAGACCGACACCCAGGAAGCTCCCACCACCGCAATTTAGGTGATCAGCAACGAGCCCTGTCCCCCCCCCCCCCCCCCACGCCGATGAGCCCAACCACGCCGATGATCCAGATTTGGTCGACGTAGGGGGCGGAGACAACAAGGCTCGTTGGTTGGGGGGTTGTTGACATTTGATGGGGTTTGGCCTAGGGGAGTTTTTTTAATTTATTTTTTTATATTATTTTTTAATTTTTTAATCTATATTAATATGAGATAAGATATATTATAATCATCATATATAAATATATAAATGATATTTTAATCATTTGATTATATTTAAATGATTTAAAAAATGACACTTCTCATGCACTATATTAAAGGAGTTTTACTGTAATTTATCCGATTGAAAGAGAAAAATCAAAGTTGAAAGATGGCTTAGAGGGGAAAAAAAAAAAAAAAAGGTAATGTACATATTGGGCCCACATCAAAATAATTTCATAATCGGTCATGTGACACCAGGTTCGAAATTGGACCCTCTCGGTCTATTTAACATTCGTGATTTCTTTTCCATTCGGCAATACTTTTCATTTTTTAATCCAAAAATATTTTTAGCTGTCATGTGAGTAATTATTTTTCTTAAATTTGTGCTTCACCTTTGCCGAGAGTGCTCCGCACTCACTCGTACCTTTCTTTCAACTTTCATTGACCAAGTCCCACCTTTTTTTTTTTTTTTTTTTTTTTCCTGCTTTGCCTGTGGTTTCGAATTGTCTTTTATAACCAGAAAAAGGGTTAAGAGAACTTTAGCCAAAGCAGAAAGAACTGGGTTTTACCACTTGGCTTCATTTCTAATCTACCACTGCCTTTCTTAATTGAAGAGATCATTGGGAAAACCATTGCTGAGTCAGTTAATGAGTGGAGGATTGCATTGACAGAGGTGATGGAACGTAACAAAGAGAATGCAAATTGATTAACTCCAGCTCTCGAATCAGTCTGATAAATGTAATTTTATTTTTAGATTTATAGAATTACTAGTTGATTTATCTATAATATAATGTAATTTTATGTGTAACATATTACACTTTTTTAATTTTAATTTTAAATGACATATATCATCAGAAAATATTACACATAAATAAATTAATATTATATGATATTTATTTAATACTACACATATCGTACCGTCCTATATATATACATACATATATTTCAGCCATGAATTTGTTTTAGTTTCATGCTCTGGAATTGTAGAAATTGCTAATCATTAAGATAGGGCTCTTTATCTAAGTTGGTTTTAGTGAAACACAAGCAATCTCATCAATTATTTAACTTAGTGCTAATTTGTTTGTGAATATCTCTCAACAAAATTCAATGTTCACAGAGGTGAAAGTTCATGGGATGAGAAGAATATTTTCAGTTCTATATGTTGGGATATGTATCCAGAAATAAATAAGATATATTATTTTATTGATTTAATTTGAGAACTTTTTTTAATATTATTTTTGCATACATGTTTAGATGCTTTATAAATATCAAAAATTCTAAATTATTTAAATGTGATTTTTAATATTATATATAAATGTGATTTAATTAGGGGATGTTTGGTATGTTAGTTTGAGTTGAAATATTTTAGTTGTAATAGTAAATTTTTTTGAATTTTCAGAAAAGACAAAAAACTTTTTGGGAAAAAGACAAAACTTTTTAAGGAAAAGACAAAAAAAAGTTTGAAATAAGTTTGGAATGAACCGTTAGCCAAACTCCCCTTAAATCTACTCGTAATTAAAAAATTAAAGCTGTGATCTCTAATTTTATAATTATTAGCATAGTTTATAACATTCTGAATGAAACGATCTTATCCAAATTGTTATTAATGAGATTATTAGAATGAAAGTGGTTTATATGATTTAATTATATAGGACGGGAACGTAATTAATTATGAATCTCTAATAATTTCTGTTGTCGTAAAGAACATTCAAAATTAATTAATAATGGTCATATATGAATCGATCTTAATTTTACGTAATTAATAAACTCCTATTTATTACATTGTATTGTATTTTTTAACATACCGAGTAATGATACAAATGAATAGTGTCAAATTCTTGATATATTGGAAATATAATATAATAAATAGCAAGGAATATTAACATACAAGATGAAATTCATTCCTTCGTAAAGAAGTCAACTGGATGTTTCCCATAAGTATTGATTCGAGACTTGAATAATAAGAGAACTCAATTTATGATTAGATTATAAATATATTATTTGTTAGAGAATCAAAAGTACTGAAGGAAAAACATATTATTAAGAGGTTAATGGAAAATACCTAGCTTTAATTATGAACCATTTATAGATGATTGATTTGTATATAGTGACTATATCAATAGACAATTCAAATCCTTTGAATATATATAATTAGTTTTATAATTTTGAGAGTACAATTCCAAATTTTGATTGGAATAATTTGAAATTAATAATTTTGATATTTTAATTAAGGTGTTAATTAATAGTCAAAATTATTGAAGCCTAAAGTTATGATGTCCATAGTTCTTTTCAACAGCTCAATTGAATCATATGAACATTATTTTATGTTGGGTTAAATTTATTAATTGGGAATTGAGAATTCTAAATTAATATTCATAGAACAAATTAATTGGATTAATTTCTAGTTTAAATAATATGATTATTTAAAATAAATTTAAAATAGTTTTAAATTAAAAATTATACAGTATAGTAAGGACCACACCGTATTTGTGCATCATAGGGTAGTTCACATTTTATTTATAGACAAAGTGCACGTAGAATTTTGAATTTTAACACATGTGGAAAAAAAATCAGTTATTTTTATTTTGAATAGTTTAAAATAAAATATTTTTTGATTATATTTAAAAAAAAAAAAAAAGAAAAGAAAACTAATTACTGAATAATGGAAGAGAGATTTTCTCCCACCCATATCTGCTAAAAACGCCTACCTCTCGCCTACCTCTCTAGTAGTGGATGTGTGATTTTTCCACGAAGTGGGGAATGCAATAATTAATTATTCATTTTTTTAAAAAATGTGTCAGTTATTTCTCTGTGATATTAAAAAAGAAATACATATGATGTATCTAAAAATACAAGAATACTAATTGCTTTTGATCGAGAAAAAAGTACGTACCTTTTTCCAAAGAGTTTCTTCTCATTTCTTCTTTCATTTTGTTTTATGAGTTGAGAACACAAAGTGAATCAAAATTCAAATGTGTGATCAAACCCAAAATCAGAAACGCCAATTCGTTTCTTGTTCATCGTGATTTGGAGAATGCTGGAAAGAATTGTTGGTATTTTCGAAGGATTTGGGTTTTTAAGAAGGTTCTTAAAGGAGTAGAAAAATTTCGACAACAGTCAATTTATAAACTTTCTTCCTTAACTATTTTTCATTATATTAATATAAATATTATCACTAGACAAAATTTTTGAGAAAATTTATTTTATATAAGATATGATCTTTATCATACTTCCCTATTTTAAAAAAAAATTAAAATCGATTTTCGAAACTAACACTGTGCCTTATGAAACTTTGTTGAAGAAAATCAGAAACATGGACCCAATTAGTGCTGGGAATTTGGGCTGCCTGGCCCGAGCCCGATGGGCTATTTTAAAAATGGGCCCGGCCCGCTCTAGGGCCTAGCCTAATTTTTTAAATATTTATTTAATTTTTTTATTTGTAATTTTTGAATAAATTTGTATATTTTTGATAATTTAATAATTTATCTTAATATTTTGTCTTAGATAAAAATAAAAAATTTTATACTTTGTTAAAAAAATTTTATTATACTATTTCTATTAATTTTTATATTTATGTTTATATTATAATTGCTTAGTTAGTACTTAATAATTATAATATTAGTTAGTTAGTCAACTTAATATTATAATTAAACTTTTAATTTTAGTTATTTAAGATTGTAATTAAACATTTATTTTTTTAATTTTAATTTTATTTTTTATATATATAAATTTTTTAATTATTTTTTTATTTTTTTTTAAATAACGGGCGGGTCGGCACGGTCCATCGGGCTTAAATATTCGGGCCGGCAAAAAGAGCCCACCCCGGCCCTTACTATAGGGCCGGGCTTTTACCGGGTCCATAGAATGCGGGTCGGACCGAGCCAACGACTGGGCCTAAATTACAGATCACGGGCCGGCCCGTTTGACCCGGCCCAAATTCCCAGCACTAGACCCAATCCCCTTGTAAAGGCAGACTGTCAAAGTAAACTGATGCCTTTTAATATTCTTTTCCCTCTCTCTCTCAAACTAGCGCTTGGTATAAAAGTTTGTTCGTTCGTTCATACATACATAGATATATATATATATATATATTTTAGAGCTTGCATTGCTCTATTTTCTTCCTTTTTTTTTTTTTTTCCTGTGAATTTTCTCTACTCCACGTGTATTTGCTTCATTAAACAAAGTTCAAAATTTTGATAACGAAATTAAATAAAGATGAAATTAATGTATGTAATATCAAATTTTTTGGCGTGCAAACATAACATTCAAAGCGTTTCAACGCAAAAAAAAAAAAAAAAAATGAAATCCTCTTTTTTTTTTTTTTGATGGTCAAAAAATGACTCTTATCAAAATGATTTGATGGTCAACCATGTGACACTAGGTTGGAAGTTGAGCCCACTCGGGCTATTTAAGATTGCTGAAATATAATAACTTCAGGGGGAGTTTGGTAGAAGAGTTTAAGTTGGTAGTTTGAAGTTTAAAATGAGTTAAGATAAGTTTGAGTTGAAAGATGAGTGTTTGGTAAAAAGTTTGAGTTGAAAAGTTTGAGTTGAGTTGAGTGTTTGGTAAAAAAGTTTGAGTTGAAAAGTTTAAAAAAAATAAGGGCCTTGTTTGGTCGATACAAACATGAGCTTAATAAATTTTTTTGGCACACCAACTTAAAAAACTGAAATCAAACTTTATTTTGTCTTTATCCCAAAATGTTTTTTGTCTTTTCTGAAAATACAAAAATTATGGACTATTGAAATTTGAAACTTAAAAATCTCAACTCAAACTACGCCACCAACCACCTTTAATTTAATAAATTTTTTCCGTCTTTTTCCCAAAAAGTTTTTGTCTTTTTCCCACAAAGTTATTTGTCTTTTCTGAAAATTCAAAAAGATTTACTATTCAAACTTAAAAATCTCAACTCAAACTACTCCACCAAAAGATTATCACTAAAAGAAGAATATAAATATGCAAATTCGTTCAATTACTAAAACCGGGCAAACGTAAGAGATTTTTTCCCAAAAACTGTAAAATACATCAACATAAATTCAGCCACTCCCAGTCAGTGAAAAAATATACAAAATTTGTTGACCTGTCTAAATTCTACAAAGAAGTCGCGCAATTACATTGGAATTGAGTCATGCTTTCACGTTGTTTTATACCATGGGTATGATTGATATCTTTCCCACATTTCATCAGCTATCCTATCTCTCATGTGATTCATGGCACCCCTACTATCGTCATGAGGCTGCGTTCCTGTGCTTGGGCCAGCCCTATCGATCCCCTCGCCTAACACGTAATCCGCGTTAACATCGACATATCCCCGAATCGGCGCACAGTCTACGTCATATTCTTCAAGTAAAGGATCTCCAACCTGCACCGTCCGTATGAAATTGTGGAGAATCGCACACGCCACGGGTATGATTGATATACCATGGGTATGATTGATATCTTTCCCACATTTCATCAGCTATCCTATCTCTCATGTGATTCATGGCACCCCTACTATCGTCATGAGGCTGCGTTCCTGTGCTTGGGCCAGCCCTATCGATCCCCTCGCCTAACACGTAATCCGCGTTAACATCGACATATCCCCGAATCGGCGCACAGTCTACGTCATATTCTTCAAGTAAAGGATCTCCAACCTGCACCGTCCGTATGAAATTGTGGAGAATCGCACACGCCACGGGGATCATTTTTTGTTTATACATGGGATAGCTGTTCATGTTTTGAAGTATTTTAAAGCGCGCTTTCCATACCCCAAATGTTCGCTCAATACAATTGCGCAGCGATGAGTGGGTATAGTTGAAAACTTCCCTCCTGTTACGTAGCCCGACGTGACGTCTTCGATATTCCGGTAAATGATACGTCTCTCGTCTATATGGGCTTAGGAAACAATCCTTATTAGCAAATCCCGAGTCTACCAAGTAAAATGCACCTGCAAATGCAACATGCCACGAAAAAAGTGAACAACAACAATATTTGTTATTACCGTAATTGTATGTAAATAATCACACAAATCAGCCAATTCTAGTTACCTGGTGGAGGTTTTGGGAATCCATGGAACGCCATAGCCGATTCTAGCATTCTTGCATCATGACAGCATCCCTCGTACCCGGCCAACATGTATGTGAATTTCATGTCAAACGAACATGCTGCCAGTACATTCTGTGAGGGAAATCCTTTCCGATTTATCCACGCTTCAGCATTCTCGGTATCCGGGACGCAAGGAATGTGGGTGCCATCGATGGCGCCAATACAACCCTGCATACATTTTGCGAAAGAATTACTTCGTACTTTTATATCACTTTAATAAATCTTGTGCGATATATTTCGGTGGTTATGTAGGGAACATACATCGAACCATGGCCTATATTTGTCCGCGTTCTCCAAAATCAATGGTTGGATTGTCGTATAGTCGGGTTGCGTTATGAATTCGTCCTTCAGCGAACAAATTACCTGCAACACAATGGAAAACCAACGGGAAGTTGTCTCTCTCGAATGCTGGTACAGATACGATGTGTGCCCGTTCGTGGCGCCTTGTGAACATATGGTCAGGAAAATGAACAATTGCTCATTCACGTTCATGTTTGTAGTTGGCGCCAATAACCCCCGTTCCGATAGTAGGTTACTCAAGGCTCTGAATGTAGATGCTTTCATACTTATCAAGCCCGTAATTATTCCTTCATGCCCATTCAATACCTCCTCCACCCGCTCGGCTCCAGTTAGCCGTGAATTATGCATGGGTTGTGGATCTCTTCGCCGCCTGGTACGTAGTCTTGATGCCGCAGCTACCACTGCCTTCATAATCCATCTGTTATGTCCGCGACGATCTGGCCTTGTTAACACGGGCTCTTCGTCCTGTTCCGATCCCGAACTACCCTCGTTCATTTCGATACGCCGGTTGCACTATCGTATATACTCAAAATTGTACCTGTTATGATGTAAATATTAGCAAAAAATTTAATGGATTAGCCGATTGTACTCGACTAGTGGGTATCAACATATGCCGAGAACGAAGCTATTTTGTTAACAGATAAGACAATTGGAATAACACTAACGCATACAATGTGGCTTCATAAGAAATACGTTTTGATACCGCAATAAAATTAATTTCAAGTGTGTCGTTAATATGCGAAAAATAAAAAAAAAACAGTCGCGGAAAAAAAAAAAAACTTAATCCTAAAGCAAACAAATCAATGGCCCGGTGGTGGATCGGGGTGCACAACACTGGCAATTAATTCCCGCCTATCCTCATCAGACAGCTATTTGAAGGTCCTTTAGCGAAGCGGACGCGGTTCGAGGTAGTGCCACATTTTGATCCGATCCTTAGGTGGAATACCCATATCGGTCATGATGTTTATACACGCCATCATGTGATCCGTTTCGTCTGACTGCCCCTGACTTGATCCCGATCTGCCGCCGCCACGGAAATGATCTACAATTTCCTTCATCGCCAGGCACGTCATCTCGTCCGCCTCGTCTCTTAACTTCCGCTTTCCAGAACTTCGCCCAGACCGGGATGGACCTGCATCGTCACCCACCCTCATGCCGTTCATTCGGCGCGTGCTTGGGGTAGGATAGAAATCCTCTTGTATCTCTGGGTGATATGCCGAGTTATCCATAGAGGCGTCGAAATCGAAAAACGCTCCTGTTTCATCCGGCATCGTTACGGACCCATACCCCGATGCACCTGCAGCATGCTTTTTCTCAAAAATATTATAATAAATCTCTTTGTGCCGGAGTCCCTCGTGCCTGAGATGTTTGCATTCTGGATGAAGCTGTATATGAAAATTCAGAATATATTATCACAGACGACACAATTAGTCAATACGAAAATCGCGTTATCAAATATAATAACATAAAGAGACATAGTTTAGGGGACGCTTACATGAATAAAGCTCTGCCACGCATCGTCAGAGCAGATGACCCGATCCGTTGTTGGATCGTAACCCATGCCTGTCCGCGCTTGCAAGACCTTCCAGCCCCTATAAACTTTCTTCATCCGTTCTTTCTTTTGAGTTAGGGTTGAAGCGAAAGCAGGGACTCCGCCAAACTCAGCGTTAAACTGAGATGCCCATATTTCTAAGGTTGCTTTGGGGGGGGGGGGGGTTTACCGCCACTGGTGGCATTGTAGTCGTCAAGGCGGTCGAGAAATCTTTTTTCTTTCTCCGCAGTCCATACGTAGCTCTCACCCGATCCTTTTCGAGGCATTTCCTTATTATCGCGATAACAAAAACAAAGAGAAAGACTTCAACAAAAACCAACAATTGATAAGGAATATGTGTTGGCTCAGTATAAGGCGTTTGACATATATGATATGTGGCATGTCAGCATAGGCCCGATACATATACAGCTTCCAAAGCATATAAATCATGGGAGACAGACCATGTTATTATATACCGGTAGCTGACATGAAATATCGAGTTGCCAACTCACCAGACATATTATATTACAAGAAAAAAGTGTATGTTGTTTACATCATCGCCAACATGGGGGAAAAAATCAAAACGAACTTGGAACTACCAAAAATTCAGCAAAGGACCTGTCAAATAGTATGAACTTGAGTTTTTGGCTAATGAATTGATTCTAGCATACCTAAATATTCATTTTAAAGCTAGTGGAAGCTTTCAAATTTTGGACAAACATTGGTATAAAACACAAAAGACAGAGGACCAAACAGAGGAAAACTTGGACAAAACCAAATAGAAAAACCAAATAAATCTATAAAATAATCAAAACAAATACAGAAGAGAATATTGAAGAAGGGAAAATAAATACTAACAACATTGAAGGCAAAAAATCAAAAAAATAAAATAAATAAAATCAGAAAAAGAAAATCCTCTCCGAAAAAAAATATATAACACCAAATAATGAAACAAGAACATAATGAACGGAAATAAAAAATCAAAAACACCTTGAAAGACAAACAAACAAAAAAAATTTTATAAAAACAAAAAAAAAAACAAAAAAAAAAAAAAACAAAACCAGGGGATTAATAAGGCGGTGAAGTTGGTAGCTACTGCAACTCATAAAACGACATGCCGTTCGGGGGGAGTTATTCAGCCCAAGCAAATTGGAGTTCGAAAGCAAACTGGAGAACAGAAACTGCATTTTCACGGTGGTTTATCGCCTAACCCTCATCCGTTTCATTTGCGAAAATCAAGTGGAAAAATCTAGAGCAGCAACATTAAATTGGTAACGAATTGGGAAGAGAACCAAACCTGGCTCACGGAAGTCGAACCCACCGAAGAAGACACAGAGATGCAGGTCGGAATAGAACTCGTTTTCGATGGTCGGCGTTGGGGAGGACGAATAGCTAAACCGTGGGATCTCAGGCAAGTGGATGGTTTTCGGTTGTGAGATGCGGGTCGCCGAGGCATTTGGGTTATTGGGTTTCGGCGATTGAGGTAAAAATGATGGGTTAAAACCTTACCCACTTTGACAGCATACGGGAATCTGGTCACTTCATGCGCTCTCGGTCGACGGGGGTCAGAGATTCGCAGGGGGGTGGAACTTCACTGGTCTCGGTCGATGGGGGTCAGAGATTCGCAGGGGGTGTAACTTCGCGGGTCTGTATTTGGTCGATGGGGGTCAGAGATTCGCAACGGGTGGATGCGTGAGAAAGAGAACAGGAGAGATTCGCAGGAGTTGCAGAAGGCGTGCTTGCACAGTGAACCCATTTGGGTTTACTGTGCAACGGTTCAGATGACAGTTTGAGATGGAATGACTAACCAAACGCCTTCCGTTCGACTTCAACTGAAAAAGGGCAGTTCAAATTGGTCCCCCAAACGCCCACTCATTCTTTTTCGCTTCGGCATTAATTTTTCATTTTTTAATCCAAAAAATATTTTGAATGTTAAGCTTTTTTTTTCCTTTTCCTTTCTAATTTATATAAATAAGAACACATTCATAAATGCACGAGACAATTAACTAACAGATATTCAGAAAGAATATTAAAGAACCTCTACCTAGATTTTAATAAATTATAATTTTTAGATAATTATTAAAAGAACTTGTAATATTCATAAATTATTATAAGCACTCCCGCGGATATATAACCTGTTGTAGGTAAGCAAAAACATCCAATGCCCTTGGATGCCCTTTGACCAAAGCTCGCAGTTAGATCTCTAATTCAATAACCATGCGTTTCCATGGTTTGGATGTTAATGTGGAACGGGTGAAATAATATTATATTCTCCACTTCCTTTTTTTTTTTTTTTTTTTTTTTTTTTTAATAAATTTTTTAAGACCAGCCTGTGTGTGAGCAATTTAATTATTGTTTAAATTTATTTTTGACCTTTTCGGAGAGTACTTTTCTGCACTTACCCTTACAGTTCTTTCAACGTTCATTGACCAAGTCCCACTTTTTTTTTTTTTTTTCTTCCTTGCCTGTGGTTTCGAATTATCTTTTATAATTCTCTTGCTATTTTTAAATCTCAAGTTACACTTATCGCAATTTTCCTAAGACCCATATGTTAATTTCACTTTTGATTGGCCAATGATGTTTGCACAAGCACCGGTGGAAAGCAGCAAAGATGGAAGAAGAATAAGGCCAAATTGCCAGACATATAGAATAAGAAAAAGATCTCTTCCAACGGGGAAAAAAATAAGATAAAAGAAAATAAGAAAAAAGAAAAAGATCACTTCATAGTACAATAATCCCTAAAGCATTTGCATTTTTGAAAATACTAAGTTTTTAACTTTTATTAAATACAATTTAAAGCAATATTAAACTAAACAATTAAATAAAGTCAAATCTTAAAACTTAAAAATTTCTGCTACTGATAAAAATATTTCTTTGATCATTTTCATATTTTGTTGTTTAAGTTTTTAGTTAATTCACAATTATTTAAGATAGATTTAAAAGGTAATCTTGAAATTTTCAAGAGTATTTTATGACTAATTTTAAAAAAACAACAAACAAAAAACAAAAGGTGAATTAGGCAATTATATAAGTTAAGAGGGAAAAATGGTATTTAGACTAGATATAAAGGGTGTTTTTGTACTTCTGTTTCCCGATATTTTAATGCCCATGATACGTCCAAGCAAATTCCTTTTGTTTTTTTTGTTTTTTTTGTTTTTTTATCAACTTTCACCCCTTTCAAGAGTACTCAGTTCTCTTTTTCTTACTGATCAGTCACCCTCAGAAAAAAAAATAAAAAAAGGATTGAAGGTCTGATATTTTTAAAAACAATTGATTTTGGAATTATTATCATTTAAGAAATGAAATATATTTGAATAGATACTGTAAATAGTTATTTGAAAAAATGAGTTTCTAAACTCTTAATATATTTTAATAGAGTATATGGATTTTGATTTGTTTCTTTCTTCGTCACAAACGCATGAAAAAAAAAAAATCATCTTCCTTAGAAATGAAATTACAAAAAACTATATAGCATTTTAAAACTTGAAACATAATTAAAAAAACTTTTAAATCAGAAAATATTACAGCGTAAAATAGGATTGAAATGAAAATGAAAATATTGAAAATTAGTATGATTTTATAAATGAGTTCATTTTCATATGTAATTTCAGGTTACGAAACATTCTTTGAAAATAAAACGAATCACATACATGAAACAAACGGACCAGACCTTTGACAGGGTTTTTTTTTTTTTTTTTTTTTTAAGTTTTTTGTGACTTTTCTCTACACCGTGTGTGTTTGCAACTCATTAAACAAAGTTCAAAATTTTGCTGAAGAATTTAAACAAAGATGAAATTAATGTATGTAATATCAAATTTTTTAGGTGCAAACATAACATTCAAAGTGTTTCAACACAAAAAAAAAAATGACATCATCTTTTTTTTTTGGGAGAAATATTTGACATCATCTAAAATGATATATATTTTTAAATAATCAAGTGTTTCCTTATAAAAAAAAAAAAAAAAACATAACATAAAAAAACAATTTCGTCATTTCGTCATTTCGTAATTTAGTAATTATTTAATCAAGTTGGAACCAAGTCGGGTATTTAGGATTGTTGAAATATAGTGCCTTCCCTTGATTTCTTTTCCTTTCGGCAATCATATTCATTTTTTAATCCAAGAAATATTTTGAATGTTAATCTTTTTTTTATTTTTTTATTTTTTAATTTTTCTTTTTAATTCATATAAACAAAGAACACACTTATAATCATACGAGACAATCGACTAAAGGATATTCAAGAAGAAAAACCTTAAGAATCCATATATAGATTTTAATAAATTATAATTATCACTGTAAAAGAATTTATGATACTTATAAATTACTTAATACGCTTCGTTTCGTCGTATAATCTATTGTAAGTAAGCAAAAACATCCGGTACCCTTGGATGCCTTTTAACCAAAGCTCATCGTTAGATCTCTAATTCAATAACCATGCATTTCCATGTGAATTTTTCCAACATTTTTCCCTGTGAATTTTCTCTACTCCACGTGTATTTGCCTCATTAGACAAAGTTCAAAATTTTGATGAAGAAATTAAACAAAGATGAAATTAATGTATGTAATATCAAATTTTTTGGGGGTGCAAACATAACATTCAAAGTGTTTCAACGCAAAAAATAAAAAATAAAAAATAAAAAATTGACATCATCTTTTTTTTTTTTTTTACATAAATATTTTACATCATCTTTAATGATTCATTTTTTTTTAAATCGAAAGTTTCCTTATCAAAAAGCATAACATAAAATAAAACAATTACGTAATTATTTAATTTAGTAATTGCATACGTCAAAAGTCATATTTTATTTATTTGCATCTATGAACAAATTATAGGAAATGTAAAGATTAAAAAAAAAATAAATGAAATTGCGAAAAAGAAAACCCATTTTAGTTATTTATTTATTTATTTTCTATAAACCCGTTTAATGGCAAATAAAGGCCAAACAAATCTGTAAAGAAACATTAAAAAAAAATCTGAAAAGAAAAACAAAAATGTTAAGGCTCCGTCTAGGGTTCAAGTTCAAACTGTACTTTTCATATCAGTTTTTGTCTTTTTCTAAAAAAGTCTTTGTCTTTTTCTGAAAAAGTCTTTGTCTTTTTCTAAAAAAGTTTTCGTCTTTTCTAAAAAATTAACAAAAATTTTCAACTCAAACTGTACTTTTTCAATTCAAACTCATTCAACCGGACCCTAAAAATCAATTTTTACAATTGGGGATGTCCGTGATAAAGCCTTTTTGTGGAGCACTATCATAAAGTTTAATAGAACTCTATTTTAGGACTAATCAGATCAAAATGTATGGAAAGGATTGTGGAGTTGCACATGATCGTAGAGGAGGACTCCCATGAAGCTCGTGTACAATACCCCTAAGCTCTCTCTCTGGCTCTTTGATTTCGAAGCTTAGCTTCAGAAGTGGGGCCATTTGAGTTCCTACTTTTTATCTACTCAAGCCTCTGCACCAAAAATTAAAAAAATAAGTAAAAAAAAAATTTTTCTTCCTTACCAAAGTTTCCGCTAGAAATACTCTCACAAAACCTTAACCATCACCTAAGAATAAATAGGAAGAAGTTCTCTTTGTGACAATATTTTTTCATCAATCTCATGAGACCCAAAAGCAAAACTCAAAATTTTAGAACTCTCTTCTTTCCTCTATTTTCGTTTTTGGTTCCATTTTTTGGTCATAAAAGCTAGAAAGTAGTTAATTTCTTGGACATTGGCATAGATGCGGGCTAAAAAAGGATAAATATTCAAAAGTGTATAGCTTAGCTAGCTTCTCACCATCAAATTCATATCTATACATATATAAGAAATCTCAAACTAAGTTACTGTGTGCTTCTGTCTACTTAAGTTTTGTCCAAAATGTCAAGTTTTCGTCCAAAATGAAACGTTTTGGATGAAAAACTTTTTAAAGTTTTTTTTCTTTAAGTTTTTTTTTTTTGCAGCCCAATTATTTTTTTTTTTCATTTTTTCATTTTAGTCCCTTTTTTTGTACTGGTTAATTTTTTTTATTTTAATTCTTTTATCTTTTTTGGCTTTTTTTTTCTGCCTCTTTTTTATTATTTTTTATTTTTTTATTTTCTGTTGTTTTTTTAATCTATTTTTTACTTATATATTTTTACTTATTTAGATAAATGTTCTAGATATATCCAATCATGTGCATTTTGCATGCTCTAAACTAATATAAATGAATAGATATATATATATATATAATGCGTATATGCAATCCCCTTTAAAAAATGTATATGGAAAAAGAAAAATATTACTGAATGATTTTTTTTTTTTTTTTTTTTTGAGAGTGGACGTTAATTCTACACTTGAGTCACATATGTAATTATTGTTAAATTATACCTTAATTAATTTAGCGAATGTTATGATCCCAATATTATGATCATCCAGTATTCATATAATCATTAGTTGAAGATCCTATATAGATTGTGTACAGATGATTTTAGACTCCATACTGATGTTATTCGAAGTAGTCAATATGGTCGACTTCAATAAGATGAAATGAACCTGCATAAGATACTAATAAATGTATGCGATGATGTTTGCCATTCAAATATGTAGTGCTGTTAGAAACACAAATTGAAAAAAATTAAATTAAATTAAATTAAAAGGAAGTAATTTTCTTTTGATTTTTGTCTTCGAAAGACAAATATTCCTTTGGAAAAAGTTGTCGTTTCACACAGTGTGAACGTGAAAATTATGGTGGGGCACATGAAAGGTTCAATTCATTCATTGTATGTTTGTTTTTCCACCTCGTGTTGTTGAAGAGATGGACCGACGTGCTTTACGTATGCAATGGACAAACGCTTTAGTTTCTATCAATAACTAGTCATGTTTTTGGCCCCACTACATAGGTACCAAGTATTTGCTGTTTTTTCACAGTGGGACAAATTCGAAAAATTCTTAATTAGTTTAGTCCATTTATAGTGAAAAAAAAAAACAACAACAACAAAAAAAACAAAATCTATGTTCTGTCAAATTCGAGTTGGAGTTGGGAGAGAGAGAGAGAGAGAGAGGAGATAAACAGAAAAGAGTGGGAGGGCAAGACTTATTATAATTTTTCTTTTTAATTTTGAGAATACAAAGTTTTGAACTAAAATCATAATATGACGACTACCTTTTTTCCATAATTTTCTCCCTTGTGAACTTATATGTAGCATAATTTGAATTTTGGTTTATATAAAGTTTTATGTTTGGACTATGAGTAAAGTTGAAACTGTTTTAAAAATTTAAAAAAAAAAAAAAAAAAAAGGAAGAGAAGTGTAGAGGGGAGGGGGAGGGGGAGGACCTAGGTCGTTTGGGTGAGGAGGGGGAGGACCTAGGTCGTCGGCGAGGGGGGTGGAGGCCAAAGGGCTCGTCGGCCAAAGGGGACCATCGACGTTCAGGGGGATACTGGCCTAGGGGAGTTTTTTCAATTTATTTTTTTGATGTATTATTTTTTAATTTTTAACCTATAATAATATAAAGTAAGCTACATTATAATTATCATATATAAAGGGAGTTTTTTTTTTTTTTTTATAAAAAGTTTTCTGTGACTTTTCTCTACACCATGTGTATTTGCAATTCATTAAACAAAGTTCAAAATTTTGATGAAGAATTTAAACAAAGATGAAATTAATGTATGTAATATCAAATTTTTTGGATGCAAACATAACATTCAAAGTGTTTCAACGCAAAAAAAAAAAAAAAATGACATCAGTTAAAATGATATATTTTTTTAAATAATCAAGTGTTTCCTTATAAAAAAACATAACATTAAATAAAACAATTTCGTAATTATTTAATTTAGTAATTACATACGTCAAAAGTCATTATTTATTTATTTACGTCTATGTACAAAATGAAATGTAAAGATTAAAGAAAATAAATGAAATTGTGAAAAAAAAACCCATTTTATTTATTTATTTATTTATTTGCTAGAAACTCGTTTAATAGAAAATAGAGGCCCAACAAATCTGTAAAGAAAAACAAAAACGTTACAAATTACTTTTTATAATCTTTTGCGGGAGAAAAACTTTTTAAACAAAAAGGAGCCTGACTTAAAGAGAAAAACTGAACGTCGAAACATCGCTTAGAGGAAAACAAAAAAAAAAGTGAGCCTACATGTAGGACCCACAACAAAATGATTTGACGGTCAGTCATGTGACACCATCCTATGTAGGGCCCACATCAAAACGATTTGATGCTCTGTCATGTGACATCAAGTTGAAACCCACTCGGCCATTATGGTTGTTGAAATATAGTGCCTTCCCTTGATTTCTTTTCCCTTCGGCAATCATATTCATTTCTTAATCCAAGAAATATTTTGAATGTTAGGCTTGCTTTGGTTTCATATTCTAAATTTAAAATTTTTATCTTAATTTTTATTTTTTTTATAAAAATTTTTTATCTTTTTTAAAATTTTTTTTATCTTTTCTGAAAAATTAATATAAATTTAATATTAAAATTTAAAATTTTCAATTCAAACTCATTCATCAAACGGATCCTTTAACCTTTTTTATTTTTTTTATTTTTCTTTTTAATTCATATAAGCAATAACACATTTATAATCGCATGAGACAATCGACTATAGGATATTCAGGAAGAAAAACTTTAAGAATCTATATATAGATTTTAATAAATTATAACTATCACATTATTATTAACTATAAAAGAATTTATAAAGGTGTGTTTGGTGTTTAAGTTTGAATTAAGATTTTTAAATTTTAATAATAATTTTTATTGACTTTTTTAGAAAAAGATAAAAATTGAGTTGAAAAATATGAGTTCAAACGGGTGAACCAAACACCACTTTATAAATTACTTAATGCGCTCCCTTTCCCTATATAACCTGTTGTAGGTAAGCAAAAACATCCAGTACCCTTGGATGCCCTTTAACCAAAGCTCACCGTTAGATCTCTAATTCAATAACCATGCATTTCCATGCTTTTGGATGTTTGGTGGGATTGGTGGAATTATATTATAATCTCCACTTTTTTTTTTTTTTTTTTTAAACCAGCTGGAATGTGAGTAATTTATCTTTCCCCTTTGCCAAGAGTACTCTGCACTCACTCTTACTCTTCTTTCAATGTTCATTGACCAAGTCCCACTGTTTTTTTAATCCCCCTTTGCCTGTGGTTTCGAATTATCTTTTATATGCACTGACTGTATTTTATGTGATCATTTACCCTCTCAAAAAAAAAAAAAAAAAGATTGAAGGTTTGATAATTTTAAAAACAATTAGGTTTGGCAAGCATTG
Source organism: Ficus microcarpa (assembly GCA_025413485.1). Taxonomy (NCBI): domain Eukaryota; kingdom Viridiplantae; phylum Streptophyta; class Magnoliopsida; order Rosales; family Moraceae; genus Ficus; species Ficus microcarpa. Next base: position 49,130 of record JAINRI010000093.1, read on the forward strand.
AAGATTGGAAGGTGAGTTGTCGCCTTTGAATAAAGCCAAATTAACAGCAGATAAAGCACAAGAAAATGATATCTTCCAAAATATTTTGACGTCCACTTGCCTTTAATCATGCAAGTGAACAAATCCTTTTTCTGATTGCCTTTCACCTTTTTTAAAGAGGACTCACTTACTATTTTTTTTTCTTTTCACATTTGCACTACTATATTAATTTGCACAGCTCTTTTTTCCTGCCCCTCAATTTTCGTCATAAATCAATAAAATATTATTAAAATTATCAATTTTATCGTGAAAAGATTAAAATATCCTCCCTCTTTCCCTCCTCTCTCTCTCTCTCTCTTTCCCTCTCCCGCTCACTACTCCCCCCCCCCCCCACCGGGGCACGAATCCCATATCATGATTAATTCATAATTACAACAATATTTAAGATAGATTGAAAAGGGAAGCTTCAAATTTTCAAGAGTATTTTATGATTGAAATAAAACAAAAAAAAGGTGAATTAGGCAATTGTACAAGTAAAGAGGGAAATATGATATTTAGACTAGATATAAAGGGTGTTTTAGTACTTTTTCTTTCCTGACATTTTAATGTCCATCATACGTCCAAACAAAGAGTGTGTTTGGTTGATTAGTTTGAGTTGAAATATTTTAGTTGTAATAGTAAATTTTTTTGAATTTTCAGAAAAGATAAAAATTTTTTTCAGAAAAAGATAAAAACTTTTTGAAAAAAAGACAAAAAAAAAAGTACGATTAGAGTTAAAATGAACCAATAAACCAAACAAACCCAAATTTCTTTTTCTTATCATCTTTTACTTTTTTCAAGAGCACTCGTTTTTCTTTGTTTTTCAAAGTGACCTTTTTCCTAATCCCTTTTCACACATGCACTACTGTATTCTGTATTCTGACTGCTCATTCACCCTCAGAGAAAGAAAAAAAAAGAAAAAAGAAAAAGGAGGAGATTGTAGGTCCGATAATTTAAAAAACAATTGATTTTAGAATTATTATCATTTTGACAATAGAATAATTTTTGAAATAATATTTGAATGGACATTAAAAATAATTATTTACAAAAATGATTTTCTAACAAATCTAATAAAATCTCAGTATATTTTAATAGAGTATATAAATCTTAATTTGTTGCTCTTTTCGTTATATATATAATAAATTTGTCTTAATTAGAAATAAAATGATAAAAATTATAACATTTTAAAACTTAAAACGTAATTAAAAACACTTTTAAATCAGAAAATATTACTGTATAAAATATGTTCGAAATGAAAACGAAAAGAGTAAAAATTTAGATGATTTTATCAATGAGGTCTCATTTGGTACACCCACTCATCTCATCTCATTTCAAAATTTTTTTTGTCTTTTTTCCAAAAAATTTTTGTCTTTTCCCAAAAAATTTTTTGTCTTTTCTGAAAATTCAAAAAAATTTATTATTCCAACTTAAAAATTTCAACTCAAACTACTCCATCAAACTCCCCGTTAGATTCATTTTCATATGTAATTTCAGCTTAAAATATAGTTACTAAAATATACAAGGTCCAATCGTTGGACCCACGTACGGCCAATATCACTTCTGGGTGGCCAATAATATTTGCACAAATATCGATCGCAAGCAGAGAAGATTGAAAGGTGCGTTGTCGCCTGTGAGTAAACTCAAATTAAGAGCAGATATACAGAATAAGAAAAAGATTAAAAAAAATTGATTGACGTCTACATGCCTTTAATCATGAAGCAAGCGAGTTCTTTTCTGATTACCTTTCACTGTCACCTTTTTTAAAGAGCACTCAGTCATTGCTACTTTTTCTTTTTCACATTTGCACCTGCTGTTAATTTGTCCGACAATTATTCAATATCTGAATGATCGATCATTATTCATCCTCAGAGGAAAAAAAAAAGATTGAAGATCTGCAGGTCAGTTACGTTCTCAACTCTTGCTCGTTCTCATTTTAGTTTATACAACTCAATTGGTCAATTTATGTTGCTGGAATGAATAGTTGTTGAATTTAACATGAGAAGTCGTTTCTTTTGGTCAATCATCAACTGCTCAACAGATTCTTTCAGTAAGAAGAACCGAAATCAATTTTGACGTCTAATCTAATCTCTATTGTAAAATGATATATAGTTATTTGTTTATCATCAATTTACTTAGCATTAAACTAATTCTTTACCCTGGATCTCGATTCTCAGAGAAAAAAAAAATGAAGCATTTTACAAGCACATTCTTATTTCTTTTTCTCCTTAATTTGCTTCACCACTGTGCCATGGCCCTATTGTGTTAGAGTCGGAGTCTGCAATAATAGAACTAAGAATTAATTAGACATTGAGGAAATGCTACAATTTCCATCAAAGTCAAGATCATATTCGGTTTTTCAATATTCAAAATTTAATTTAATTTGTTTTAGTTGAATCTAAAATACTTAATTTGACAGTATTAATTAAGTTCTTGTATGTTATAGTAGAGGATTATTTGATAACTCATTAATTCTATATATATGTGGTTCTCAGAGAAAAGGAAGGCAGTATTTTGCAAGCAAGCAACTGTTGTTTTCTCTTCTTTGCTTCACTTCTGTGCTACGACCCTTTTTTGTTATAGTCGAAGTCTCCAATCGAAGAACTAAGAATCAATTAGATGTTGAGGTATGCTACAATCCATCCGAGTCAAGATCATACTAAACTTCTCAAAATTCAAACTTTAATTTGATTTGTTTAGTTGAATCTGAAATGGTTGTTGTGTGTCGTAGTAGATGATCGTTTGATAACTCATTAGTTCTATATATATGTGGTTCTCAGAGAAAAAGAAGGCAGCATTTCGCAGGGACATAACTGTTGTTTTCTCTTCTTTGCTTCACTTTTGTGCTACGGCCCTTTTTTGTTATAGTCGAAGTCTCCAATCGAAGAACTAAGAATCAATTAGACGTTGAGGTATGCTAGAATCCATCCAAATCAAGAACATACTCAACTTCTCAATATTTAAACTTTAATTTGATTTGTTAGTTGAATTTGAAATGCCTAATTTGACAGTATTAATTAAGTTGTTGTATGTTATAGTAGATGATCCTTTGATAACTCATTAGTTCTACATATATGTGGTTCTCAGAGAAAAAGAAGGCAGCATTTCGCAAGCACTTAACTATTTTTTTCTCTTCTTTGCTTCACTTCTGTGCTACGACCCTTTTTTGTTATAGTCGAAGTCTCCGATCGAAGAACTAAGAATCAATTAGACATTGAGGTATGCTACAATCCATTTGAGTCAAGATCATACTCAACTTCTCGATATTTGATTTGTTTACTTGAATCTTAAATGCTTAATTTCACAATATTAATTAAGTAGTTGTATGTTGTAGTAGACAATTCTTTGATAACTCATTAGTTCTATGTATGTGTATACATTTATTAGAGTATACATAGTAGATTGGACAAATTATATTTTTTTCCCTAAACTTTAGAGCTCTTGTAACTTTGTTTCCCAAAATTTTAAAACCGGTGCTTATACCCCTCAAACTTTCAAATATCATCCAGATTGGCAATTGGACTTTAAAATGTTAGCAAAAACACTCATTTTGTCATATTTTAGCAAGGTAAGATTTCGAAAAACTTTATTTTTGCCTCCCCTAAACTTTAATACATTTGTGACTTTACTCCTAAACATTGAAAATTAGTGTGTACACCTCTTGAACTCTAAACTCTTAGCAAAAAACACGTGCAATTTCATATTTCGTCCAGTTAAGGCTAACGTGACACAAGTCAAAATAATTTAAAAAAAAAAGTAATTTGAACTAAAATTTTTATTAACACAAAAGTAATCTTAAACATCTATAAAAATTCGGTATAAAATATTTAAAAAAATCCAATACAGCTTTGTGCAAAAACAAAACAATATGTACATTTATTAATTATTATTTTAATTTTTTCAATAATAGTAATAGGTCCAGATAGTCCCTGAAATCTTTTAAAAGTGACGATTTGGTCCTCCCCTTTTTTTTTTTGGTCGAGATGATCCTATATTCCTATTTTCTAGGCCAGTATGGTTCTTTATATCAAACTCCGTTAGAAATCTAATGGAATCTTGCTAAAATCATCAGTTTAGTCATAAAAAGACTAAAATACCCTTTCTCTCTCCCTCATCTCTTTCTCTCCCTCTCATCCCCTCCCTCTTGCAACACCCCCGGCACGAACCTAGATTAGGGTTGCACCGCCGCCGCACCCCACCCCCCCCCCCGTGCCGACGCAGTTGCGCCCCTTACCCCCGGCACCCTTTCTCTCCCCCTCCCTCCTTCTCACCCCTTCCCTCTTGCAACCCCACCGACACGAACCTAGGTATGGGTCGCACCGTTGCCGCTCCCCCCTTTCCCTCCCTCTCGCCCCCTCCCTCTCGTAACCCCACCGGCTCGAACCCAAATTTGGGTTGGGCCGTTGCCCCCCGCCCCCCCCCCCTCGCGCGCGACAGTGCAGTCACACCCCCCACCCCCACGCCCTCTCTCCCCCTCCCTCCCTATCGCCCCCTCCCCCTAGAAAACCCAAATTGGAGTCAAAACCCAGACCCCACAAACCCCAACCCCATTCCCCTCGCTGTTGTTAAGCTCAACCTCAAAACCCAAACACCAAACTGTTCCCCTCCCCCCCCCCCCTCCCCCCCCAAATACCTGCTATCACCCTAGCACTCCGATATGGGTTTCCTCCCCCCCGCTGCGCCAAGCTCAGGCCTTGGCCCCTCAAACTCAACCAACCCCCATGGATCTGAGAGAGCGAGAAAGAAGAGAGTGAATTTTTTTAATTTTTATTAAATTAATTATTAGTAAATTACTAAAATACTCACTCATTCTATTAGAAATTAACGGAATTAGACAGAATTGACTATAATGGTCAACATTTTAAAAGTTAAGGATCATCTCAGCAAAAAAAAAAAAAAAAAAAAAAAAAGACCAAACCGTCACCTTCAAAAGAATTCAGAGACTAAACGAGCCAATTATTCTTTCAGTAAATATAAAGTTCAACTAATTAAATAAATCTATTCGACACAATAGAAAACAAAATAAGCACAAGTTTAACTTTTTTTTTTTTCTTTTGAAAAGTTCAACTTCATTAAACAAAAAAGTCCAAATTAAAAAGGGACTTACAAACTAAAATACCCAAACAAGCCTATAACACCTGAAAGGATAAAAGACAAATAAAATAAACACAAAGTCAATATACCAAAACCTGAAAATGACTAGTGCATTCCTAAGATTTGTTTTAAAATTTAAGTTACAACAAGAAAAAAATGAAAAATTAAAGTAACTTTGCATATTTAGAAAACTTGAATTCTATAGATTTTTAAGGTTATTTTTATAATAATATATATTTTAGTTCAAATTATCATTTTATTATTTATACTAGTATCATGTTAGTCTTAAATTGACGAAATATAGCTTAACAAGTGTTTTTGTAACAATTTAAAGTTTGCCAGTTGTAAGCACAATACCAGTTTTTAATGTTTGTGGGTAAAGTTACAAATATACTAAAGTTTAGGGAATAAAAATAAAGTTTTTTCAAGTCTTATATGGTTAAAATATGACAGAAGGGGAATATTTAAAATTCAAGGGACATTCTTACTAACAATTCAAAGTTTGAGGGGTAAAAGCTACAAGATTTCAAAGTTTGGGGGCAGACAAGAACACTAAGTTCAGGGACAAAAATAAAATTTGTCCTAATAGATTTTGATACTAAAATTTTCGATTGGCCATGAGCTAGTTTTTTTATTACTTTCAATCCATTTGCATTATAGGCCATTTTTTTCTTTAGTAATTACACAATAAATATTTATCTTTGTGCGTGAGTGTTCGTATATCTTGTTATATTGCTTCATCAAGCCCAAAGTTAAATACAACGTTCAAATTCTTATTGGCAGTGCCAGGCGCTAGTCAAAAATGGAAATTGTTGGCCCAGTTATTCAACTTTTACAGTGTATATCAGCACCAATTTCCAAACGTTGGAAGTATCACCGTGGCCTTAAGGAAAATGTGAAGACACTCAACCAAAGAATGGAAGAGCTAAACTGTCGAAGGAGAGACATAAATGCTGAGATTGTTGAAGGAGAAACAGAGCCGAAGGATGAGGTTCAACATTGGCTGCAAATGGTGGAAAGGATTGATGCCGAAATCAACACGATTAATCGACAAGTTGAAACTGTGAAATGCTTCCGCCGTGCTGGAATTGGAAAGATTGTTGATCAGAAGATAGTCGAGGTCAACGATTATCTCGATAGAAGTCGTCAATTTCCTGACGGTTTGGTCAGACGCCTTCCACAACGAATCGGAGAGATGCAACCCACAACAACCTTGGGGGGAGAAACAACATTTACAAGAAAAATGGAAGAAATATGGGAATTGTTGATGGACGATGAAGTTAGAAAGATCGGAGTCTATGGGATGGGTGGAGTGGGTAAAACCACTCTCATGAAAGATATAAACAATCGCCTTCTTGAAAGTAGAGAGAAGTTTGATAATGTAATCTGGGTAACTGCATCAAAGGCTTCCAGTATTATCAAGCTACAAGATGCTGTTGTGAGCGAAATCGAATATTTATGCAGAAAGAAAAAAATCGATTTTATATGCTGTCGTCATATTTTAGAGTCTGACGACGAAACAGTAAGGGCCCGCATGTTATTTGCAGAATTGAGTAAGATAAAAAGCTATGTGCTCATCATTGATGATTTATGGGACGCTTATCGTCTTGATGAAGTAGGAATCCCGGAGCCTAGTCCTCAAAATGGAAGCAAGTTGGTATTGACAACAAGACTTCGTGACGTATGCCAGAAGATGAGTTGCAAAGCGATCCCAATGGAGCGTCTGTCAGAAACGGAGTCATTGAACTTGTTCTTGGACACAGTTGGTCGCGAAGTTCTAACCAACCCAAAAATGAAAGAGATCGTGGATTCGGTTGTTGAAGAGGTTGTCAAAGAATGTGCATGTTTGCCACTTGCAATTGTTACTATAGCAGGAAGCTTAAAAGGTAACGATGATTATAGTGACTGGAAGACAGCACTTCGAGATCTGCAGACATCTTCAAAGGGGGCCAATGAAATACTTGAGAAGTTGAAATTTAGTTTTGATCGCTTAAAAGAAAAAGACCTTCAAGAATGTCTGCTTTATTGCTCCCTATTTCCCGAAGATTTTGCTATTGCAAGAGATAGGTTGATAGAGTATTTGATTGCTGAAGAAATTATTAAAGAAACAGATTGGCAAGCAGATTTGGAAAGAGGACAAACAATGATAAACAAACTCGTGCGTGCTTGCTTATTGGAAGAAACAACAGATAGACGCGGGCTGCCCGGTTGCGTGAAGATGCATGATTTGATAAGGGATATGGCTCTACAAATTACAAGTGAAGGACCTCGATTTCTGGTTGAAGCAGGGATGGGATTGAAATGTGTTCCTGATGAAGAAAAGTGGAAAGAGGATCCTGCTAAAGTTTCATTGATGCAGAATGCTATTTCAGATATCCCTTCGAGTTTTGGATCACCAAGATGTCCTAATCTTTCAACACTGTTGCTAAACTCAAACTATTCCTTGCGTTGTATTTCAGACAACTTTTTTCGTCACATGACGGGACTTGGTCTTCTTGATCTATCTGAAACTAGTATTGAGAATCTTCCGGAATCAATCTCCGAGTTGGTGAATCTTACAGCACTGTTGCTCAGAGGATGTCGCCAGTTGATGTATGTGCCATCTTTAGCAAAACTGAAAGCTTTGAAGAGGTTGGACTTTTACTGGTCAGGAATCAAGGAAGTACCTCAAGGTATGGAAAACTTAGTTACGCTGAGATACCTTGAATTTGACAAGTGTGATCAGCTAGAGACAATACCTGATGGGGTCCTTTGCAAGCTTTTAAACCTTCGGTATCTTTCTCTTAACCAACACTGTAGAGCAACAATAAGAGGGGAGGAGTTAGTATTTCTGAGGAAGCTTGAGCACCTCTATTGCGTGTTGCATGACCTTAACGGTTTTAACGCGTATGTTAGATCTTTGGCGGAGGGAGGACCTGCCTATTACACACTTCAATTGGGATTTCCTGGCGGTGGTAACTGGAGTGCAGTCCGTAAACATGGTACAGTTGTATATTTGAGAAATTGTGACATAAGTGAAAGTGTAGCAAAAGGTGGAGACTGCCCGCTATTGCTCCCTCAAGACGTTGAGAGCCTGGTTATAATTAGTTGTCGCATTACTGTAAGCGGTTTTTGTGTACTCACATCGTTCAAAAATGCGATGAACTTCAAGTCGTGCCATATCAGTAACTGTGGTGAGCTTAAGCATTTGTTTGTGTATTCCTCTAGCATCATTTGTCTTCTTCAGGGACTCGAGGAATTGAACCTTTATGAAGTGTGGGACCTGCAAGGGCTGATCCGGAGGGAAAATCTAGCATCGTCGGCACCCCTTCCACCTGGCACCTTTTGCTCTCTTAAGAAATTGATAGTGTGTCATTGTGACAACATAAAGAGATTGCCCATTGTTGCTCCACTCCCAAACCTGGAAGAGATCATTGTCTTTCGATGTGAACAGTTGGTTGAAATAGTAGCAACGACATCCGATCATGATGAAGAAGAAGAAGAAGAAGATCAAGAACATGTGGAAGCTGTAGGTGGAAGATCACATCAGGCCGTCGGAGTTGTTACTCTTCCTAAATTGCTGAACTTACATTTGTATTCACTACCAAAATTAAAAAGCATCCCCGTCATTGCTGACAATTCCTTGCGCGAAGTTCGTATATGGGAATGTCCAAAGTTGAAAAAGGTCCCTTGCCTTGACAGAGTTCCAGTTCCAGTTTCTCTTCAATATGTTCGCATAGGCGAAGATTTGTGGGAATCGCTGGAGTGGGATCACCTCAGTGCGAAGGATGCCATCCAGTCTATGAGGGCAAATAGGGGATGGGGTATCGGATCAACTCCAAATCAAACGAGCAACAGGTAATATTTCTATCTTACAACAAAACTATCCGTTAATCGCTTGGTTTAAAGTTATAAGTTTTCGTATATTGAGAACATCTTTTCTAGGCTTTCATTTTAGTTCACCGATCAGTCTCAAAAGCTTGCACTGTTAGGAGGCGAGTCAAATAATAATTGGGTGATTTTGAGGAATTCCCCAAAAGAGTACATCTTTGTAATATTGTCTTATCTATAATGGTTTCAACATTTTTGTCCTCTTCCAATATAAGTCAAAGATCAACCTAATATATCTTTTTAAAAATACTCCGACCAATCATAAAGGTATTATATCATAACATGTTTTGTAATTCTACCAGAATACATATTGGTATCCAATATAATCTCCGACCACTTGTGTTAGACTTCGGCCATCAGAGAGTATTCTGATGGAATACATTTTGCTAATGTGCCAGAATAAGTTGGTATTCTATTGAACTATTATATCGGGATATTTCTTGTTATTAACAGATTTTTAACATCAAATTATTCTAAAATATATTATTTTAAATTATTAGATTATTAGATTGAAATTGAAATTTTTTTATTTAAATTGGTGAATCAATCGTGGGCGTAGTTTTTGATGTTGTAGTCAATAACCAATAAATAATCACTATGATACGAATTGATAATTTAAGTAATACCAGTTAAGAACGGCATGTATTGATTGGATTTTTCATTGGTTATGTGCATAATTTTAGTACATATTGACTCTTATTCTTATTTATTGTTAGGCATTTTTTATATAAAATTATTTGATTAATATATTTTTGTTGAATAGGACATCAATTGGAGTTTAGAGAATAAATTAGAAGATTAGTCTTTGGAGAAGGCTTTTACGTGAATGGTAGGTTTGCTGAAGAGAATTGGCAACTTCATAAATATGTGTGTATGTATGAATGTATGAATGTATATATAGGAAACAACATAGAAAAAGCGGTTGGACAGAGGACTAACGGTTGGGCAGAAGGAAGAGAAGAAGGAAAGAAGACAGTGGCTATGTTTATCTATGTTCTTACTATGAATTTCAATATTTCTCTGTAATTTTTCTGATACTGAGGCTGCGGAAGAAACCATATTTGATGATGTGGTTCTCTTTTTATTGAATTAATTTCCTCTATGTGTTCTTTAATGTTTCTGATTCTTAGTTCACAAGATAATTACATTGAGATTTCTTTCATCAGTAATATGTATGCTTGATAATTAGAAAATCTGTTTTTGAATTTAATCCGTGCTTGGTTTTTGAATTTTGAGAGATCAATATAATTTTTTGTTTATTTGTCATCTTATCAATGGATTTGATAAATGGAATGCTTAGGGAATTATCTATTCCAAAAAAAAAAAAAAAGGATTAATATTAGGTTTATTTAACGGGGGCTTACCTGTTAAATCTACAAGTTATAATAGATTGATTTCAATTTGTCGCTTTAATTTTGGGAATTAATTGATTAATAGGAAATTGCTAAATTGATGGTGGTAGATTTTGAAACTTTGGCAATTTTTTTTTATCTCTTGATCAGTTTAATTTTACCCATCTATTTTGATTTACTTTTTCTCATTAATTTTAGTTTTATTTTTCATTCAATTTTAGTTTTCTCTTCAATTAGGTTAGAATATTAATAATCTGTTTTGATTTACTTTTTTTCGTTAAATTTAGTTTTATTTTTCATTCGATTTTAGTTTTCTCTTCAATTAGTTTAGAATATTAATAATCTTCGGTTAGATTGATTTTTCTTAATTTTATCAATACATGTGAGTTCGACCCCAGTTTGCTCATAATTCTATATTTCAATTGATTTGTGCACTTTCGAGTAATTAAAATTTTCCCAAGAATCGACTTACCAAAAAAAAAAAAAAAAAAACACACACACACACACAAATTCATCATATCCCAAAAACTAAAAAACCTAGAAAATCTCTTACAAAAACACAAAACTCATATAATAATAATAATAATAATAATAAAAAGGATCTTCATGGATCTTCTCCTTGCTGCAATGCCTGAGCAGATATGCTTATCTTGACTGACCTAGGCGGCTATGGGGAAAGATCAGAGATTTATCTTTGGTCTTGGACTTGTGAGATCTTGGTGACATCTTCATTCAGGATGACGTGGCGGCATGCGGCGCAAAGGAAATCACTCCTTCACGTGGTCTATTGGCCGATTTCTTTAAGCGAAGCATTTTTTCCTTGTCATTTTTTAATGTGTAAAATTTTATCCAGGACCCAAACTAACATCAATTCTTGTCATTTCATCACTAACTTCTTCGCCATCTAAAAATTCAAAAGTCTATTTATAAAATAAAAAAGAGCATAACTCAAATATACTCGAAAAATGAATCCAAATAAAAAAGTGCAAGACTCTCACTTTTTAGTTTTATTCATTTTTATGATGTTTTCTTTTTACTTAAATTTCAATTATTTGTTTGAATATATGATCAAAATGGACCCATCTTTGAGCTATAGTTGAACTAAAGTGAGAAGCACACCTCCCATCAAATGACGTGGCTCGGCGATAATCGGATCATAATAATGGTTTGTCAAAGCTCAAATACTAGTTACCTTTACTCTAATTTTATTATTATTATTATTATTATTATTATTATTATTTTAAGTGAAAAAAGCTCTAACAGTGGTCTCATCATTATCCCAATTTCAACTCCACAGGTGAAATCCGCTTCTCTAAGTATGACAATTTCAGCCCCAATTTTATTAATTATTATTATTATTAGTTGGAATATTTCAAGTTTGCATTTTGGATTTGGGCATGAATTGTCAAAACTGCAAATTTTATACTTTTTTAGGATGTGAAATCAAAGGGTGATCTAAATTATGAGTTTGATTGCTGGTTTTTTTTTTTTTTGTTTTTTTTTGTTTTTGGCTAAATGTGAAAAAAAAAAAAAAAACTTTTTTTAAATTGTTACTTTAGTAGCTCGTAATTTTTGATGATTTTCTAACTTTAATTAGAGTGGAGAGAGTGTCTATATCTAGTACTATAAATATAGGCCACCAAACTCATTGAGAGGGAAATATGGACCTGACCAAGCTGGTCCAAATGAAGGAAAGGGCGACCCAACCCAACCTCTTTTAGCTCGGTGGTTTATGGGCTAGATCAATCCGTAAGTTTTTTGGAAAGTTTATCATTTATTTAATATTCAAGTTTAACTCTAATTAAACTGCATTATTCCATCTCGATTTTTGTCTTTCTCTGAAAAGTCAACAAAATTTATAGCTAGTTTTTGAAGAGCTAACCAACTTCATCTTAAAAATTTCATCTTCATCTGATGAACCAAATGCAAGTTTAGTGTTTTTATATGTAAAACTTAAAAAAAAATCTAGTAATATACATATATATATATATATATAAAGCACGGATGCTCAATTTACATGCTTGTTTCCTTGCTTTATATGGACACGTGTACGTTTGTTAGTGTATTCTTTTGTTTTTTGAAACTGAAGTTTAGTTTTTTTGATTCAGTTTCAAGTATTTGTAACTAGCGATTAAAAAGGCGTTACAAGACACCTGTTAGCTTACTTGTTTTAAATTGATATGTGTCAGCTATGAGTGTTTTTTGGAGCAGTCCAGTCCGATCCTAATGTTAGAGAAGACAAAGTCCCATGCGTGTTTATCATCAAAAGATTCCAAGTGGATTTCAAACTTCGGAGAACATTAAGTTTGCGTTTAGTTTGTTGGTTAGAAATGAAATTTTTAAATTTGAATTGGTTGACTTTTTAAAAATTAGTTATAATTTTTTGTAGACTTTTCAAAAAAAAAAAAGAAAAAAACTGAGATGAAAAAGTATAATTTAATTAGAGTTAAGTTGAAATGCCAAACAAAGCATAAATGCCTTTTCTCCTTTTCATTTTTTTTTTCATTCAATTATCTTTTTATTTTTAAAATTTTTAATTTTGAATCATATAATTTTCGCAGATGAACAAAAAATTGGGAGATTACTCTCTAATAAGTGAGGCGCACACAAATAATTAATAAGAAAAAAAAAAGATCTTATTATTTTTAAGACAATTATATTAAAATAGTAATATTATTTATTTTTTGTTATTTAATAGTTTTTCAATTTGATTATGAACACGAGTATTGTAGAGTGTATCAATTCTTTTTATGTATTTGCTTAAAAAAAATATCCTTTTATATAGTTTAGGTAATTAACATCTTTAATATCTATACAAGAGTCCAGTCAAAACGAATCCATCGTAGGGAGGATTCCGAAAAAACAAAGGAAAAAAAACTATAAAGAGTATTAGCTTCACCTAAATTTCAAAAATAAATTTCTTGTAGTTCCAAAAAGTCCTTTTTAGTTAAAAACTATTATTTTGCAATATTCTTTTAAAATCATGCAGTTTTAAAGATAATAATATTTTAAAAAAATACCTCAAAAAACCAAGAAACAAAAAACACGTCAATTTTTTCTCCATATATCTATAGCATCTAAAAAATGCACCGGTGACCTATTAGGCTGCAAGGTTACAGTGAGTATATTTTTACTTGTCATAACTAATTTTAACTCTTTTTACTTTAGTTTGGTTTCTGCAACCATGCGAGAAATCTTGCTATTTCATTACTCTTAACTGACACTGATGATGTATTTGTAATAATTACTTTTATATTTCTCTTTAATTTTTTTACTTCTGATCTTTTTTTTTTTTTTTTTTGGTTGTATGTAAGCACTCCATGTGACAAGTAAAAATATATTACATCTGATATCTTTAGTTCTTGAGACATGACTCAAATTTATCTTATTTGCTTTTGTATCATACAATGGTTATTATATATATATATATATATATATAATTTTTTTTCCATTTTCCCTTTTATTATGGGTTAATTTTACAGCTGTAATCTTTTTCTATTGCTTATCGTCAAGGTTATTTTTTTAGCTTCTGAGACAATTTACAAAGACTTAGCATTGTTTGAAGCAAGGGTTTAGATTGTAGAATTTGAGTTTGAATTGAATTATGCATTTAGTGTAACATTTGAATTGAATTATTTTATTTCTTTTTGAAACTATAATTATGTTCACATAATGGATCGTTGTTATTCAATTTGGTTCTTCTAGTTTGTTTATAAACATGAACTTAATACTAGTATGATTATTGCTTTACCAACTAATATTTTAATTGTAAAAAGGAGATAAAATTTTAAAAGAAACAAGGCAATCAATGTTCAACAATATTGAACTTCCTGATCCCTTTGTATAGCTTCCTTTTTGTTTTTCTAACATAAATAGAGAATTAGCTTTCAAATTAGATAATGAAATTAATTAACAATTTGACATGTTAGCTTTTAATCCATTTGAATTGATATAATGTAATTTCATATATGCTATAAAAAGATCCCAACATAAAGAACAATTAAAATTAATTACGGAACAACTCAATAAGGACAATCAACAATTCAGAAGACATCATCTAAGAGAAAATGACTAACTTGATTTAATTAGATTAGAAAAAAGAATGGAACGAACTTGGATTTAATTAAGCGCTTAGCTAAATATGCATGTCAAAAAATAAGAAATAATAGAAGTGAAAAAAAAAAAATCATTTCACTCACTGACTAACATATATAATTACACGACATGAAAACAATTAAAAATAAATAAAAAAACTTATGAATCGGGTCAAGAGCTAAAGAAATGAGATGGAAAAATAAATGAAATCTAAAAAAACTAGAAACTAAAAGAATCATTACATAAATCTCATCAGTCTAATGAAGAAACAAAAATTAGTCCATCTTCCGAACTCATGAAGGATATGTCCAAGTACTCAAATAAATACATTATTATTGTTTTTTTTGTTTATTACTTTAAAATAAATTAATCAAACCAACTGGCAAGTGCATTTGCACGTGCCCAAACAACTAAGTACTAAAAAAAAAATTCATACGCAAGCCGGCCGGACAAACTCGTATTTTTGTTTAGACCAAACAGCAATCATAAAAGATATCACATCTCCAAACCCAAGAAGAAGGAGCAGAGCAGACTAACAATGAACATTCAAACATTTAAACAATACTATAAAATGCAATTGAATTTACAAAGCATCTTTAATACTCAGAAAAAATAAAAGAACAAAAAATTTAAAAAAATTAAAAATACCACTTTGAATAGTTCACCGAGATGTCTATTGACAAAACCATTCAAAGTAAGATGCTCTTGAACTAGTCTAGTCTGCCTTGGGCAGGGGACAAAAACTTCTCCTTTTCATTTTTACACAGCCTTAGTTATACGGTTTACCGGGCACTCGGTTAGAATAGAACAAGAGCAACGCCAAAATTGAAGTTAAAATGCGGTGACCATCATCAGCAACCCTTCTCAGAATTGTTGCGAGCCCTGAAAATATGTAGCACCGTCATACATGCAAGTACCTTTTAACGTTTTTCACGTTCCGATGTTTGACGATCAAAACAGAAAATTCTGTCTCATTATATCATATAGCATACTATGGGTGTAGGGCACGAGAACGGTACCAAATTGAGGCAAACTCTGAATACTAGATATAACCTTAAAATAACAGGGGTCAAGGTTGGCTTCAATACTGGCAAATGGAGCTAAAATTGAATGGACAAAATATGAAAGACAAGAAAATGAGACGAAAACACGGATAAAGCCTGATCTGAAATGCAGATGGTACTTATAGCAAAACAGAATGGCAAATGTTGGTGTTAATTCAGATCATTAAACATTTGGTAAAAATTGTTGACAAATGAATTTCGAACAGAGTGAGTTTCCAGTCAAAATGGGTTAAATGGACGGAGCAAGAAATCAAAAAGTATGCTTTTAATCTCAGTAAGATGTCAAGATAAATGTGGGCATGATGTAGTGCCTTACCCTGCCAAAAAGTATCAAAATATAGCCGCGTTCAGTTAATTGGCATGAAATGAAAGGCCTCACAAATTAGAAGAATCCCAGCTAGCATAAACGGCACTGATGATTTTCTCATGCAATGTGGCCCCCGAGCAAGCAACTATTCCTCGGTCAAGACCCTCCATGTACACCCCCTTTGAAAAGTCGAGAGGGTGACCTCGAGCATCAGTTACCACACCTCCAGATTCTTCGACAATTAGAACACCAGCAGCATGATCCCATATCTTCTCCTTGTACCCAGACCTTGCAAACTTCATGAAAATCTCAGCATCTCCCCGAGCTATGGCAGCATATTTCACCATGCTGTGGACACGCAAGGGCTGTTTTCTACCGTTTAGTCATAAGGCAAAAATTATAGTAATTTCATTGGAATGCAAATAAATTATGAATTTCAAAACCATGCTACCCGAGCAAGGGAAAAATCCACATAGAAAACGTCTAAAAATTTGTAATCTAGAAAGAATATTTACATACCTTAGACCTACGCTGTGAGCAAGTCCCTGTGTGAATGAGTGATTTGAATTTGCTTTCTCAACAGGTTCACAAGAAGTGGCCAACGAAGGATCATCAATGGAAGAGACACGGATCAATGTCGCTGAATTTGGACACTCAAGCTTATTGTCTCCGTAGATTAGTGGCTGCATCCATGCTTCACCGCTGCCTTTCAATGCATACATAACACAGCCATTTTCCCACTTATTCGTAGCAGGTGGGGTAAAATTCAATATGGTTTGATGTTGTTGATGATGATAACTGAGCAATTCCTTCTTCATCGGATAATTAGGGCACCCAAGAACTCCGATAATAACTTTCCCATCCTCAAGCAATGCTAGAGCTACTGCGTACTGATCCCCTCGTATGAAGCCCAATGTCCCGTCAACTGGGTCAAGCACCCAGTGTCTCCCTTTGGGTCCTCCGGCTGAGTTGCATCGGCTGATAGCCTCAAGAATTTGAGAAGTCTCAAGGGCCTTTGTGGGACGTTTAAGACCATACTTTGGTGCTTCGTCCAAGCATTCATTCACAGTGTTCACTACAGCTGCCAGCAAACCTGCAGAATCAGCCTTGGAGAGAGTCTTCACATCTTCTTCAGCAATGATGGAGATGTTTTGACTTCCAAAGGTTTCCGACAGCACCAAGCTAACGGTTGCCTGGACACTCCAATCTGTTCATAGAGGTATGTTATACTATCAACCAAAATCATTCGGAAACCAACTTAATCAAAAGTGAAATCCAAAGAAAAAGTTAAAACAAAAAGAAAAAAGAATAATGCATATCACATGGCATTCATTTCATCTTATTTGTCGACTACTTGTTCAAGAAAAAACCCTATAACAGTTTCTTGTAACAATGTAAATTCACTAACTAAAATAAGTGTTACATTCAAAGTTGCAAGAGTTTTAATTATCATGATTCATTTTCACAAATAAACCTGCAGGTACTCTTTTTATCAAGAGAAATTCTCATAATCCTGCTCGTGTTAGAAGCTCACTGATATAAAAACTAAACTTTTGTTTCTTTTACAAAAAATGACGAAAGGAAAACATTAAACTAAACTTTTGAAAATATATATCCATTCGAAACAGTCAAATTCAGAGACCTCTTTGTGGATACACACAGCATACAAAGCCAGAGGAAACCCATATATGAGTATCAAAACCAAAAACAACCTCTTTAAGAAAATTGTAAATGCATCGAATTTTAACCCGTTTCGCATAGCTTATTGGAGATTGTTTTCCGTTTATTGAGTCCAAAAACTGCTTTTCAGTGTGCTTTGGCCAACTCTTCAGCGGAGCTTCCAATGAAGAAAACCTCTAATAATATTTTACAAACTTCATTTCAACATTTCATTATTATATATTTTCTTTGGCTGAAGAAAACAGAGAAATCTCTACGTTGCTACATTCTCGGAGAAGTGAAATTGCGGCTGCGGATATTATCGTTTAGATACTCGAGAGGGGACATCATTTGGCTGACGCATTCTCTCTCTCTCTCTCTCTTTCTCTCTCTCTCTCTCTCTCTCCTGTTTTTGTGTCGTTTAATAAATGGGGTTTTGGTTGATGGGGTTGTGTGGCATTTTTTTGGAGAGACCTGCTTGTTTGACTGCAGGGAAAATGAAGTAAGAAAAGCGCATGGAAAATTGGAAATTGGGGGAGAGAAAATGAAAATTGTTATTCACGGGAAGCGTGTTGGTCATCTTATTTGTTTTTTCTTTTTTTTCTTTTTTTTTTTGGGGGGGGGGGGATTCTGAAAACCATTGGTCCGGTTGTCCGCATTCAACTTTGGAGCGCGCCTAGGTGGGACCAAAAGTACGACTACGTGGCTTGTTATAAATTTGCCACCAGAATGAGAAAAGTACATCTATATTTAGGATCTGTTTGGGACTATATTTGAAGACGGTATTTTGAAAGTAGGAGATGATTTGAATTTTAGAAATATGTGTTTCATGAAAATAAACTGTTTGGAATAAAAAAGTGTCAAAATTTTAAATGTGTTTTGAAAAAATTAGCAACATGGATCTTGTTTCATTTCTCACGAAATTATATGCAATTTGAAAAAAAAAACTTATTTGATTTCGATTTAAAATGATAAAGTTATGGACTTTTTTGAAAATATTTAGAAAAATAAATTGTAAAATTGCCGGAAAATGACAAAAAATTGTTTGGAAACTACTTTTCCAAACACCACTCCAAATGGGGCCTTAGATAACAACTAGCATTGACTGGGTGGCCATATAGGCAGCCATATGGCAATGACTTAGCTGTCATGTGGTAACTGAGGAGGGGATGACAAGAAAGCACATTCGTGCTTTAAAAAGAGTGGTATACATATGATATTTACTAAGGATCTGTTCAAGAAAGCTTCCAAATAGAAGCGTTTGGAATGAAAACATTTAAATGAAAAATTTTAAATAGAAACATTTAAATATGTGTTTGGAAATAACTATTTGAAAAGACATGAGTAAGAT
This sequence comes from Ficus microcarpa, assembly GCA_025413485.1. Classification (NCBI taxonomy): domain Eukaryota; kingdom Viridiplantae; phylum Streptophyta; class Magnoliopsida; order Rosales; family Moraceae; genus Ficus; species Ficus microcarpa. The sequence goes on from JAINRI010000093.1 coordinate 67,937, forward strand.
GGGAAAATAACGTCTAAAATGGTTTTCAGAGTTTTTTTTTTTAATCATTATAGATTATATATCAAAATGGATGTTAATTTTGAGAGAGGATTGGGGGACTGGGGGGGCCTTATTATTATTTAACAACAAAAACCCAAATAGTATTTTGAATGCCCTATTTCCAATTATTTCAACAAACGCATATTTGGAATGATCATTCAAATGGAATTTCTCAAATGTTTCCAAATGATTGCGCTAAATAGATGCTAAATATATTGGACCCGTTTGAAAGCATTTTCGAATTGATTCTATTTTAGATATGAAATAAAAATGAGAATGATTTGGAGATCGTTTTTTAAAATTAGATTTGATTGTGTTTTTAGATAAATTTTTGGAGTGTTAAAAAAAAAAAAAGTAAACTTTTATTTGAGTCTATTTTTGAAAATACTTATTAGGTGTATAAGTTTTAAAAAATGAAAAAAAGAAATGGATAAAGAACTTTATTTCATTTTCTCATTCCTTAACAATACAAAAAATGAAAACGGTTTTTTGTTTTGGCTTCTATTTTATGAATTTGTGCAAAATAGACACTATTCCAGACTTATTTTCAAAATATCTTTATTGAAAACCATGAAATTCCTTTTCAAAACTTAAAAAAAAAAAAAAAAAAAAAAAAACCAAATGGGCCCATCTCTTTGTCCGATTTTTTTCATTTGGCTTTTCTCTGGCAAAAGGTTTTAACGAGGCACCAGATTTAACGAGGTCGTTCCAATAAGATGTTAGTATAGTGGTTATTTCTTTATTTTATCTCTTACTTGGAGTGGCTTTCAGCTTTGTTCTTTCATTGAACTTTATGGTATTTTCTTTTTCACCTAAAATGGGAATGATGAGAGTACTATAAAGGTCTTAACCAAATTAAAATGTCTTAGAGTACGTACTAATTCCTATCACCACCATTATATAAAAAATATGAGTTTTCTCTTTGTCCTTAATATAAATAAAATCTATATTTTTAGCATTATTATTTAAATAAGTAACCGTAAATTATCTCAAACAGATGTACAAATTGAACATATATATTTTGTCATCATTATTAATATATTTTGAGTATATGGACGGGAGATTTGAAATCTACATTTTGTGGTGAAGCTAATGTAGAATTATTGTCGACGCATATTGGAAACTAATATATTTTATTAATTTTACCCATTAATAATATGGTTGTAAGTAGACTTCATCATACCACGTAAAATTTAAATCCACTAATCTGAAAATGAAAAAAATATATATTATAACTTTTTTAAAAGCCCTGTTTTAATAATTGTCCCAAATTCTGTAATATTAAACAAATGGTTATTTTCATAAAAAAAAAAATGGCCAAATAATGATTGATTGATTGGCTAAATGAAGCTTAACTATTAATTTTGACAAATATAAACAAGCGATTCACCAATGTCAGTAATAATTTTTGAATTAATAAGTAATCAATTACCATTGTAAATAGCATATTAATATAACAAAAAGATAAATGTGTATCTAGTTTTTTTTTTTTTTTTTTTACTAATTTAATTCTCGCCTTTCTCTCCAACCGTCACCTATCTAACCACGTCATCGTCATACTATAGTCACGGAATCTCCTCACCATGTCATTGTTGTGCCTAACCGGTCACTACATGTAATATCCGATTTTTTTCAATGTTTATATTTTTCTCCTTAGAAAATATTTTCATATTATGAAGGTATACGTGAAAAAGCTCGATTTAGAGCTTTTGTTAGATTTTGTGAGTTTTGATGGGTTGAGAAGACTCAAAATTGATTGTTAAGCTCTGAAAACGGACCTTTTGAGTCAAAAAGGCCGAAAAAGTACACGATTTTACAAAAGTTAATTTTGACCAAAAAAGTCAAAGTTTGACCAAGAAAAGTCAAAGAGTTGACTTTACGAGATGATGAAAAGCAGTATGGAAGAGTACCGAGAAAAATGTTTTTGTGAGCTAGATAGCAAGAATAGGCCTTAAAATGTCCCTAGAAAATCAAGCACACTAAGTTAAGATTAAGGGCAAAAAGGACTCGGAAAACTTAGGAAAAAAAAATTATACGGTCCAATTTCACACAGATAAATTTTTGTACTTCAGTACAGTATAAAAATGCTGTGTATTAGTGAAGCACAGTATTAGAAATATCTACGTAGCACAAAAAAATAGAGTTTTGTGAAGAAAGCTTGCCAAACATGGCCCTTGTGTGAGGTAAGGGAGATGACCTCATCTAGCTTTTGATTAATGATGTCATTAAGCTTAATTAAGCTTGGAGAAAAATTTTGGAGGCTAGGCTCCCCCCCTTGGCCGGCCACCTCATTAGCCCATTCACCAAATAGCAAAAATTGTGGTGTTGTTTCACAATTCCACAAAGTCCTCCAACCTCTATAAATACCCACCTATCCTATTCATTTTAATTGAAAAAGGTGGACAAACTCTTGCCATTTCTTCTCTAGAAATTCGGATCTAGGAGGGAGAGAGGGAGGAGACGAAAACCAAAAATTTTCTTCGGGCTTTTGTCCATAGGGGGTTCGGTTTTGAGCTAGGAGAAGCAAGGAGAAAGTTTGGAAATTTTTGTGGTTTCTTGAGGTGTGGCCGAATGGGTGAGGGAAAGAAATAGGAGAGGAAAGTTGAAATTTTTTTGAGGCAAATCATCTTGGTGGAGTCGGCTTTGGAGAGGTTCAACCAAGGAAAGCAAAGCAAATTTTTGGAGCTCAAATTGAGGGGTGGCCGTGGGTAAAGGGAACTAGGGGGAGGAAGATTTTTGGGTGACCAAAACTTGACTTTGGTCTAAGGTAAACCCTAGAACCCTAACCCTCTTATTTGAGTTCAAATTTGAGATTAATTTGTGGTTCAATTTGGTTGTAAGGACATAAGTCGATTTCCCATTTTGATGCCCTAGTATGTGGTGTGTGCTTGATTTGTAGATCTAGGGGTGTATGGCTTGATTTCTTGCTTGTTTGTGCTTGACTGTTGATTGATTTTCATGCTAGATGATTAGGGTTGTGTGTCTCCTGATTTGGTGTAAAAATCTGCCCTTAGGCAGTGGGTATGTGGCTGCTAGCTAGGGATGATATGGTTGATGCTTGTATGTGTTGTATGCAAATTCTAGAACCAAGGCAACCCTAGGTTTAAGGCTTTCGGATTTGGTTTGCTTGGGTTCATTGGAACGGTTTATGGGTTCATGAGGGACATTAGAAACACTGTATGTTTGGCATGTAGGCTCCCGAAGTGGTCAGTCGAGATAGATCCGCGAAATAGGACGTAAACCGGACGTAAACTCCAAAACTGCCAATTCGGATTCGAATCTGGCCACTTTCGGAAAAGTGAAAGTTTAAGGCCTTTAGAGGCCGAACTGGGTAAAACTCAAAATACGAAAGTTGTTCGGAACAATTTTTCCTAGGGGGCCACGTGAACAGAATCTTAAAATGAGGCTCCAATGGCCTCTGTTTTTATTAAAATCCGTGGCCGATCTGCCCAGACCCAGTTTTCAAGATCAGCCAGTTTCAAATAAAAACTGGCACTAATGCACGTAGAACTAGATTTTTCACAAAACACGAAAGTTTTAACATTTTTCGAGAGGTACAACTTTCATGAAGAAAAGTTTTTTAAATTTTGAATGGATCTTTAAACTGGCATAGTTTTACGAAGGGTGTGCAGGGAACCGAAAATTCCTGCACATGAGTTTTTACAAATGTTTTCAAAAAAATTGTATTTTTATTTAAAACAGTTGTTTTTAAGTACGAAAACTGTTCCAAAGGCAGTTTTCAACCCTAAACGACCTTTATAAAGATTTGTTTCAAGGATTGGAATTTTTATAAAGAGTTTGAAGGATTTAAAAGCTAAGTTACTCAATAGTGCAAAAAGAATGAGAAAAAGGAATTTTGTGATAAGAATGGATTTTTATAGTAAAATTTGTAATAAAGCTGATTACGGGCCGTAACCGGGAATAGTACCCGAGTTACGGGCTTAGCCCCAAAAGCCCAGAGTTGACCAAGGGTTGACCAGTAGTTGACCAACTGTTAGCTTTGGTTGACCCAACAATTGGTTAAGGGTAACCTTAAGGGTTATCTAATGTAACCCTAAGGAATACCAATAGTCTAGAAATAGGCCCAAAAAAAAAAAAATAGGGTTAAGGAAATTAACCCAATAAGCCATGACATAAGAGTAAAGCCCAATGTTTTAAAGAGAACCCAACAGTATGTCAAGGGCCTAGTCCAAGAGGTTATCCAACGTAATCTCTTTAGGAATAATCAAAGAACGATTATTCCCAAACAGTAAGAGGGCTATTTGTGACCAAGTCAGATTTCGAGTATCGGGGACATACAACTAGGTTTTATTAGGCATATTGGTTAGGGCACCAACATTCTACAACAAGAAGCAGAATCTCACCTATGTCCTTACTCAAGCAGGAGAAGGCCTGCGGCTGTGCCCGGAGGAAGGACAGCGTTAAGGAGGACATAGCAAGAGAGGTAAGTACAACTCCACCTGCAGCATAGGCTTTAGTTGATACTTGCCAAAGTATTTTAGATGTATGCTAGAACTATATGCTATGTTCTGCTTTGTGATATGTCTTTTGGTATGTTAAATTGAATGCTATGTTCTGTTACTATGTGTGGTATGCTATGTGACGTGCTATGTGATATGATGATATGCTATGTATGCAAAAAGTTATGTAAGCCGAGCATATAAGGTAAGATGTAAGTATGTTATGTTTTATGCCAAGTGACATCACGATGCATGTTCACTAAAAACAATATGAGATTAAAGAATAAGAAAGTAAGATGACAAGCAAGCTTGCCTGTGTCGTACTACCCGTCCGAGGTCGGGTTGGACTATGGTTTGAGTTGGACTGGGCTAGCCGCCCCAACCACTCCATAGTCACGCGCCGGGTACAGACACTTATGTAAGGGCCCTAAGCAAGATAAGTAAGTAAGTAAGAATGAAGAAAGTTAAAACAAGCATAACTGGACCATGCATATGCTATGTTATGCCATGAAGTGATATGTTATGCAAGTATGAGATATGTTATGATGTATGATGATATGAGTTGTTATGTGACGCTATGTTAAGTTAAGTTAGAAAGTGTATGCTAGGTTATGTATGTGACGTCGCGTTTTAGATAGTTATGCTTACTGAGCGTTAGCTCATAGTTTGACATCTATGCTGTAGGTAAGCTACTTAACAGCAATGGGTGATGCAAGATGGAAGTTCGAGGTGGGGCATACTGTGAAATTGTAAAAATACGATACCGCTACGCGTTTCGTTCATTACGTATTTCCTTTGTATTAAATATTTTTAATTATGACATGCTTATTACATTTAGACGTAATTAAGCTCGGTATAAAAAAAAAAAATTTTCACTGCTTTGCATCAAATAAATAAGTAAGTACGATAAGTAAGTTGAGTAAGTAAGTATGTATGTACGTAAGGTAACGGCCTGTGCTAGGCGGGTCGTTACACTACATCTCTTCGCTAGCATGGCATCATTGTCCCTCTCTGGCGATGGGATCAACTACGAAGCCCCCGACATGTGATCTAGAAGTGGCCCCTTTGTCCATCACTATCCTATTGCCATAACAAGATATAGCCCTAGCATCAAAAAATCCAGCCAACATGGGCCTTTGCAAAGAAAGAATTGATGTCGTCGTGGGGATAAGGAATGGGATTTGAGGAGGGAGGAGGGACCTCAACATTCCAAATATTAGGTGATCAATTCAGCTAGTTGAGATTAACCAACACATTAATCATTTTATAGTTACTTAAAATAAATATTATTGAATTGTTTTTTAAAGAGATAGTCAAAATGAGTTATTCCACCTAATTTCTCAAAAAATTATCTTCTACTAGTATAGATTATTATTATTATTTAAATTCATCTCATAAATCATCATAATTTAAGAAAAATAAGTCGCTTATATTGGATCATTAATCCAACTTTGGGCTTATATGTGAATAATTATGTGTTGTAGACGTCAATTCTAATTAAAGAAAGTTATTATTTTGTTTTATTTATATTAGGAATTTTGAATTTATTTAGATTTTATTTTAATTTAGGATATCTCTTGAAGTTAAGATATTTGACATCTTTCAATAAGTTATCGGATTTTGTATGGAGTCTAATAAACCGAGCTTTCAACGAATTTGTTGGGGCATCACTGGGATGATTCTCTTAAAATCATCAATTTTCTAACTTAATTTGCAAAACATTAAAAGAAATAAATGTTGATAAAAATGTGAAGATTAGAGAGGAGAAGAAGGAATTTGAAATTGTTAAGAAATTGGACGTCCATTATAAAAGGTTAACCTGTTAAGTGAAGTGGTTCAATATCCTTATATGTCTACTATAATTGTTATATATTTTTTATACAGGACTTGGGCTTCTTTTACCCTTAACATATGCCTGCAAGATGGTGTTCTCTTTGGAGATTAAGAAAGTCCAATCTTGTCTTAGATGGATCGAGCCACTTGTTTGAGCTTGTTGGGCTTTGATACCATGAGAAGATTAGAGAGAAGAAGAAGGAATTTGAGATTGTTAAGGGATTAGATTTCCTTTTTAAAAGGTCAACCTGTTCAGTATAGTTGTCTAATATCCTTATATATCTACTATTATTGTTATATATTTTTGATGTGCGACTTGGGTTTCTTTTACCCTTAACACGCCCTCACAAGACAATGCTATCTTTGGAGATTTAGAGAGACTAATCTTGTATTGGATAGATCGGGCCACTCGTTTGAGTTTATTAGGTTCTGATACCATGTAAAGATTAGAGAGAAGAAGAAGGAATTTCAGACTGTTAAAAAATTGGACTTTCATCTTTAAAGTTTCACCTGTTAAGTAAAATGGTTCAATATTCTTATATATCTTCTATTATTATTATATATTTTCGATGTAAGACTTGAGATTCTTTTACCTTTAACAGAAAAAGGTTGAGCTTGGATGTGCTTGATTTCGTCGGACGAAAATGGTAGTGATAGACCCAACCTATCACACTTAACTTGGATTGGGTAAATAATAAATTTTTAATAATTCATTTCAAAAACATTTGTAAAAATAAATTTCAATATTACATTTAATAATAGAATAATTGTACATTAAATTATTAATTAATAGATCAAAATTATGAGAATTTCTATGATACCAATTAAGACATCTTATTTTGTACTAATGAATCGTTTTTTGTTATGGAAAAGGGTGTGGGTTTACCTGGTGTTGCTCAATATATAGAGATTGCAGCAACTAACTTTGTCTAATATGTGTAGTTACTTTAGTTTTACTCAATGTGCATATGAATGTTGAGTATATCTTAAACTTTTTCAAATCCTAAGATGTGGTATATAGAAACATTTTATAGCTTAATTCTATTTATCTTGTATCTAGTCATAACGCCCCAAATTCTGCTCTACGTACGTAGGGCCGTAACCATGCTTACTAATCTTAAACGTCCCGATCATCCACGTAGAACCGACTACGTAAATGTGGGCCGTTACTTAACGTACTTAACTTACTTTCTACAACTAATGCTTAGACTAATCGGAAAATTTCAGAATAAATTTTTTTTTCTTCTTCAACTTTATTTTAAAAATCGTAACTTGAAAACGTTACATATATGAAACATACATACTACTTAATCATACATATACAACTTCATAACTTAAACAGTTTACGGAAATCTTGCGTAGTGGTATCCCACAGCGCCCTTCACTTACTGCATCGTTTCCATGACCCACCAAGTAAAGCTGCAGGCATCTTGCTTTTACATACAGTATGGAATATAAACTGATGAGCTTTCGCCCAGTAAGAACAAACATGATCTCACAAAACATTTCAAACATCTTAAAAACATGCCAACCATCATGTAATTTATGCATGAACCATTTATGATAGATTTGAATGTCTTATGATTTATTATTATCTTGAACTTATTATCTTGATTACTTATGGGCCCCTTGTGTGTACGTACCGATTGTGCGCTCTCCAGAGAAAGTTAGGGTTTGCAAGGTCCCTAACAGTTCTGGGAATCATAAACTTGAACTTAAACATGAATAATCCTCTACCTGGCGGGAGGTTGGTACGACACCTTACTTGTATGTTCACTAATGTTAAACCACATGGTAAGAACATACAAGCAAGGTGTCGTACCAACCTCCCGCCAGGCAGAGGATTATTCATGTTCAAGTTCAAGTTTATGATTCCCAGAGCTGTTAGGGACCTTGCAAACCCTAACTTTCTCTGGAGAGCGCACAATCGGTACGTACACACAGGGGGCCCATACGTAATCAAGATAATAAGTTCAAGATAATAATAAATCATAAGACATTCAAATCTATCATAAATGGTTCATGCATAAATTACATGATGGTTGGCATGTTTTTAAAATGGTTCATGTCACTATATCATAACATATATATACATATAGCATAACCATAACTTGACATAACTCATCATGGCATAACTTGAAAACATGGTATTCTTGAAAACGTGGCATTCTTGAAAACATGACATTCTTGAAAACATGGCATAACAAGCATACTTGAAAATAGTATTTACTATTTTCCATACTGTAGGTGAGGTTTGTACTTAACTGTTGTCCTATGCTATTGACTTAACGTTTTGTTGTTCCAGAACACGTTACAACAGCAGGTTACTTCCTGCTTATTTAAAAACAACAACATAGGATAAAAATCCTATCATAATCATAAAGTGTTGGTAACCTAATCAACATCCATGCATAACCTTAGTTATATGTTCCCCATACATATACGTGCTAACTCACTTGGTTACAATAAGTAACCTTAGGGTTTATGACTTATTATACGTGGATCACAACTTATTAGGTGACTTAAGGTAACCTTGAGTACTAAGCCCAATCATACATAAATAGTGTTAGGTTACAAGTCCTAACCTTGGGCCTAAGCCTTATCATATTTAATCCATAATCCATTGAGTTACAAAGAGTAACCCTAGATTCTAGGCCCAATACAAACTTAGTAGCATGTTGGGTTACATTAGGTAACCCTTGATGTGAACTAACTTGGGTCCACTTAAGTTAACTCCCTATTGGTTTACTATGGGCAACCTTGGGCTTTGGACCCAGTCCAGTAACTCGGGTATCCTTCCCGGTTATCGTTGGTCATCATATCATTACTAAATTTTAAGACAACTTGTGTCTAAAAACTTGTTTCCCTTTGCTTGGAAAAACTTATCATTTTATGTGTTTTTTTTTTTTTTTTTGGTACAAAAATCATTGGTTCAACTTGTAAAAATCATAACTTTTGAGTAGGATTTGTAAAAATCACTAAGTATTGGAAACTGCCTTTGGAACAGTTTCCCATTGCCAATTATCAGTGTATGTGCGGGAATTTCCTGTTCCTGCACTGTTTTAGAAAATCTTATACAGAAATTTTCCTGAACCTTGCACAGTTTTTGGAAATCTGATTTTATGTTAAAATCTGCTACAAATTTGAGAAAACTTTCTTCATGAAAGTTTTAGATCTCGAAAAATACTACAACTTTTGTATTTTACTAAAGACCCAGTTCTGCCTTCAACTTAGTCAGTTTCCGTTTGAAACCTGCTGGCCGTGTACACTAGGTCTGGGCAGACCAGTCTCGGTTTTTCATAAAAATAGAGGCCATTGGAGCCTTATTTTGGAAAACTGTCCGCGCAGTCCACTAGGAAAATCCTTTCTCTACAATTTTGTAGTTTTTAGTTTTTCCTAATTCGGCCTCTAAGGGCCTCAAACTCCCCTTTACAGATCGCTGCCCAGTCTTGACCCGAGACTGGCAGTTTTCTTCTTAAATTTCGTTTTACGTCTTAATGTGTAATCTAACTCAACCGAACACGTGGGAGCCTAAAATTCAGACATGTAGCGTTTTCTAACGTACCATCCCCTCATTCTCATAACCATACAACATTCTTAACATATTGGGGACATATCACAAACACTTAAAAGGCAAGCATGCAAACCCTAAAACCATTCAACCACAATCACCTAATCATGCACCAAAACATAAATTAAGACCTTGAGACCCTAATCAAGCACATAACAAGCACTAAACCCATTGCATGAAAATAATGGATGAGCTTATGCTCTTACAATCCAACTTGAAAATACACTTAAATTTCCAAATTTAAGCTCAAACTGAAAAGCTTAGGGCTAAGGGAGATTACCTTTGTTCACACCAAGATTGGTGCTAGGTTTTGGGTTTAACTCTTTCCCCCTTTGCTCATCACCACAGCCGGCCCTTCCCCTCTAAATGGGGTTCCAATTTTCGGCCATACACATGAAAACACACAAGAACTTGAATCAAAACTTAATTGAAGAACTAGAGAGATTTAGGAGGATTACCATTATTACCTTAACTCTTTGAGATTGGATCCAAACTTTTGGATCCAAACTTTTTCTTCTAACTTTCTTCTCAAGAAAATCCAGTTTCCCTCTATGGAATTTCTCTCAAGATTTTCGGCCACCATACCTTGGAATTCCACTCAAAAATCCGGCCTTACCTTACTCTTTCTTTCCTTGCTTCTCTCATTTTCTTTTTCTCAAGAAAGCCGACCCTCTCATGGATTTCTCTCACCTTTGGGTTCGGTTTCTAGGGAGGGAGAGGAGAAGAGAAAGACTAAAGAAAATGAACTAAACTTTTGCCCAAAACTCCTACATGTGGCCAGCCATACACCAAGTAAAGCAAGGGTGAGTCACTAAAATTGGCTTGTTCAACAAGCTTTGTTACCTTGTTCACCAAGTGTTCCATGCTTACCTCACCATGATGACATCATCTTGATGACATCACTTGCTTACATCATGTTTACATCACCTTGATGACATCATCTTGATGACATCATGCTTACATCATTCTTACTAACTTTTCTAAAAATTACACTTTTGCCCCTAAAGACAAAATATTTGCAATTTAGTCCCTACGGGTGATTGGCTAAGGTAGAGTCACTTGGCTTCCAATTCTTGCATAATTATCCACTTGATTCCAAGAATCTATTAATATAATTATACAGTCCGTTTCCTTACTAACTTTGATAATATCAATATTGTTTTATCCTAAAACAGTATTATCGAACTAAATTGTAGTCCAAAATCTATCTGCTTAAAATTGGACTATGTATAAATTTTTCTTAGGACTTGAAACTATTTGGCCCTTATTGCTCTAAATATTGTGCTTGATTTTTCTAAGGTGGTCTCATAGCTTATTCTTGCTTATTCGTCCGTAATGACGGTTTTCCGCAATATAATTTTCATACTGCTTATTGTATAACAATATCGTCATGTCTTTGACCTCTATGGTCAACCTTTGACTTTTTGGTCAAACTTTGACTTTTTCAGTCAAACTTTGACCAACATAAAATCATGAATTTTTGTGATACCTTTATCACAAAAAGCCCTATACATGACTAAGTAACTATTTATTGAGTCTCATAATTAATTAAATGAGAACTCAAACGTTTACTGATATTTAACTCATATTACGAGTTTTATATCGTTATACATGTTTCAATCTTAAATTTTTCTTGTTTCAAAGGAAATCATGAGTCATAAAAATTTCGGGTATTACACTAGTATCTTTTTTTTTTTTTTTTTTCAAACATGAAAATTTGGTTTCTTAAAAATAAAAGCAATCAGTTACTTTCTCTCTTTAAATGGGGTCACTTTTCAGGTATTGCTTAAGGTGTCTTTTACGGAGCTGTTGCTTTGATCATTAAATTTTTATCAATATGATCTATGACTAGTGCAATTATATGTCAGACATTGTAAATTTTTGATGCAGATCACATATAAAGATCAGACCATAAATCCAATGAGAAAAAGAAAAAAGTAATTCATACAAATGGTACATAATAGGAGGCTTATATAGGATCCATAATTTCCGGAGGAAAAAACAAGATTATATAATAGATTGAGATAGTACGAAACATGAACACATTAAAAAAATCAAGTAAGGACTAAAAAAAAAAAAAAATTCTGTCCATGGTACAAATATAGGTATATTCGCAGACCTCGTGAAACACGTTCAAACCATTTATATATGTATGTATGTATGTATATATATCTATATATGACGAGCTTAGCGTGTGTAATTATAGATGATGCATATTTACTCTGATGTTTGAACTTATAAGCTCTACTTACAGAGCTGATTAAATAAAATTCCGGTTTGAGAATATTTTTAAATATTTTGAAGTTCTTATGGTCTATTTGGATTAAAAATTACATTACTGAATGTTTCTTCAAACTGAATTTTTGTATTCAAATGTAAAATTTAAATTATTTATTTTGAATAAAATGTGTGTTTGGATAGTTATTCTACAAAGTAGCATTTGATTATTGAAAATCTAGAAAAATGAGTTGGATACAAATTTTTGAAATGTGAAAATTTAGATTTTGATTTGGCTTGAATTGTTGTGAAATATAAAAAACAGTCAAAAATAGTTTCACTTCAATAGTGGTCCAATCAAATTCATATTACATTTAAGTACAATAATAATTACTTCAATAATTCATCCAACTGGATCATTAATTTTATTTTTCGTCCCTCTATATTTAATTAAATTTCTTCATCGCATCTTTTGGACACCTTTAGTATATCATATAATTTTGATCTTACATCCCCATTGTTTTACTACGTAAAAAAAAATATGACCATCTTAATTAATATGTCTTAACCATCTTTGAGACTAATTTTTTAATATAGCCTTGGAAGATAGCCTTGGATGATATCCATGTTGGAAGCGAGTGAGACAACTTGGACACCATTTATATGTCTTCATATGCTGTTTTTTTTTTTTTTCTAATTACAATTTTTTTTTTTGGAATATGAAAATGCAAAGCAATTTGAAACAATAACGTATTCATCATTATTTTTTTTCATCAAATTTTCATATTGAGACTGTTAATTTAATTTAGGTTAGCAAAGTTTTGCAGGTGGGAGAGAAAAAATTTGGATAAGAACTCCAGTGCAAAGAATAGCTATCGTACAATCGCCTCACCTCAAATAAAGCTCTTTCTCTTCATCAGAAAACTACTCAGAAATCCGTCTCCTAGTAGAATCTCTATTACGTTGTTCATGTTCTTCATTTTTGGAACATTTTTCAAAATTTACCTAAATTCGTCTTCGAAAGCAACCCATGTTCATCTTCGGAGTGACTTTGAGCCCTGTCTATAAACACTCCAGAGACAGTAACCCATCTCTGGCTTACCTCACCCAAATCTCTATCAACTATTTGATTACTCCTTCCACCTTTCTTCAATCTCACCAATTGTTTTAGTCGATTTTCTTGTGTTTGCTTGCAGGTTCTTTTCAGTGATTTGGCAACGGAGAATGTCCTAAGTGCCATCCTCCTTTGATTTCCTCTGAGCCTAATCTACCCCAAATCATGATGGAGGCCCTACCTTAGTATTCTACTCCAACTCTTTAACATCTCTAGCCACGCTGGAGCCGTCATCGGCTAGCCAGAGATAGCCACATTGACATCCTGACACGTCACCCACCGAATTTACTAGGCCCCATCAACACTTATATATGTATATTTTTTCTATTTAGATAAATTTTTCTCAATTATGTCTAATCATGTGCATCGCACATGTTTTTAAACTAGTAATTAAAGAAATGTAAGTCTCATCAGAGCTGAGTATATGATTAATCTAATTACCTTAAATTGATGAAGAGTTAACTAGATCTTTGGTAAGTAAGGTCCAAACATTAGACTTAAAATAAGAGAAAGTTAATCCTACCTAAATTCTCTTTTTTATTTATAATAAATAGTTGCAGATATAGTTAACCGAAGGAGTTGAGGGATTCCACCAAGGGGGGGACTTTGATCATCTATGGGCTACCGACTGCCTTCACTTACTGCCGCAGAACACCGCCGATCCGTCGCTGATTTAAGGTCAAAGGAATAAATATCCATTGGCCTATAAACAGACAGACGGGCATTACCGCTAAGCAAACTGTGCACCCGAATGAATGATTTGATCCTCTTGCTATTTTTAAATCTCAAGTTGCACTTATCTCAATTTTCTTAAGACCTACATACCAATATCACTTTTGGGTGGCCAATGATGTTTGCACAAGCACCGGGGGAAAGCGGCAAAGATGGAATAAGAATAAGGCCAAATTGCCAGACACATAGAATAAGAAAAAGATCTCTTCCACCAGGGAAAAAAATATGATAAAATAAAAGAAGAAAAGGAAAATGATCACTTCATAGTACAATATTTTTTGAAAATACTAAAGTTTTATCCTTCCTAATTAACTTATATTATATACAATTTAAAGCAATATTAAACTAAACAATTAAATAAAGTCAATCTTAAAACTTAAAATTTTCTCCTATACTAATAAAAAAATTTTCTTTGATCATTTTCATATTTTGTTGTTTAATTTTTTTAGTTAATTCACAATTATTTAAGATAGATTGAAAAGGTAATCTTGAAATTTTCAAGAGTATTTTATGACAGATTTAAAAATTAAAAAAAAATACAAAAGGTGAATTAGGCAATTGTACAAGTAGAGAGGGAGGAATGATATTTAGACTAAATATAAAGGATATTTTAGTACTTTTTCTTTCCTTATTTTTTTATGCCCATCATACATCCCAGCAAATTCCATTTCTTATCATCTTTGACCTTTTTCAAGAGCACTCACTTCTGTTTTTCTTTCAAAGTTCAGTGACCTATTTCCCACTCCCTTTTCACATATGCATTATTGCGTTTCCTTTTCCACGTTAAACATCTTTATATTCATTCCTCTCTACTTTTATTACTATTATTATTTTTCTAATTTATTTTTTTTAGAGAGAAAGAGAGAGAGGGAGAGGGAGACTGAGAGAGGGAGAGAGAGTGTGTACTTTGTTTTTATTTTTATTTTTCGTTTTGTCTTCTTTTGTTCCACTTACACGCGGAATGGAGGGAGGGAGGGAGGGAGGGAGCGTGTGGTGGAGTTTTTAGTCCTTCAATTCCCCCCCCCCCCCCCCCCCCCTTCTATCGGCTCAATTTTATTTTATTTTTTCATTTTATTCCTTTTGTGTATTGCTCTATTTTTAATATTTTTAATCATTTTATCTTCTTATGTTTTTTCATGCCTCTTTTTTATATTTTATTTTCAGATACTTTGTTGATTTTCTTTTCCTTTTTTTTCTTTGACAAAACTTTTTACTTATATATATTTTTCTATTTAGATAATTTTTTTTCAAATATGTCTAATCACGTGCATCACATATGTTTTTAAACTAATAATAAAAGAAATATAAGTCCCATCAGAGCTGAATATATGACCATTTATCTAATTATCTTAAATTAAATTAAGAGTTAACTAGATCTTTGGTAAGTATTGTCAAACAAGGTCCAAACATTAGACTTAAAATAAGAGAAAGTTGATCCTACCTAAATTCTCTTGCTATTTTTAAATCTCAAGTTGCACTTATCTCAATTTTCTTTAGACCCACATACAAATATCACTTTTGGGAGGCCAATGATGTTTGCACAAGCACTGGGGGCAAGCTTTAGTTGGAATAAGAATAAGGCCAAATTACCAGACATATAGAATAAGAAAATGATCTATTCTAACAGGGGAAAAAGTAGGATAAAATGAAAGAAGAAAAGAAAAAGATCACTTCATAGTACAATATTTTCCGGTGGAAAATACTCAAAATATCCTTTATATTCGTCTGAATATTATTGGTGTCGTTCTTATTATACAACTGTCCCAAAACACTATTTTTGTAACAACAATCACACAATAATCCCTAAAGCATTTACGTTTTTGAACATACTATTATCCTTCCTAATTAACTTATATTAAATACAATTTAAAGCAATATTGAACTAAACAATTGAAAAAAGTCAATCTCAGAACTTAAAATTTTCTCCTACTAATAAAAATATTTCTTTGATCATATTCATATTTTGTTGTTTAATTTTTTAGTTAAGTCATAATTATAATAATATTTAAGATAGATTGAAAAGGTAATCTTGAAAATTTCAAGAGTAATTTATGACTGATTTTAAAAACACAGAACGTGTTTTGGGCACTTGTATACTTAAAGAGGGAAAAATGAAATTAGACTAAATATAAAGGGTGTTTTAGCACTTTTTCTTTCCTGATATTTTAATGCCCGCTTGCCTTTAATCATACATCCAAGCAAATTCATTTTTTTTATTGTTATCTTTCACCTTTTTCAAGAGCACTCACTTCTCTTTTACTTTTACTTTTTTTTTTGAAAGGATAATTATTTTTTAAATCAATAAAATACAAACATTAATATTTTAAATGACCTCATAGCACAAAGAAATTTAACTCCAATTATAAATCAGTTTCACCACTAAATTCTAATAAAATGCAAAAGAGGATAAAACGTGCAGTGAAATCTAATAATAGGAAATTGAAAAGACACATCAATCATTGAGTACACAGATGGCTCTTTCAACGAAATCGCTACAATCGATGGAAAACTCCAATAGATTAGGAACAAAAAAACTTATAGCAAAAAGGTCAACTCAATACCTAGAATTAATTCTAATGGATTGGATACCCAAACAATATGAGAGCGAGGGGAGACCACATCCATTATTATAAAGTAAGCATAAAAACATACCAACAAAACACAAGGCGAAGACACCATCAATTTTATTTTAAACAAATATAACAAAAGTGAGAAAAACCCCAAATATCATGGATAAACCTCTGGGGACAAGCCAACAAACAAAACTAAAGAGACCAAAACGTATCTCATCCGATCCTGAAGCCATCCCTCCCACCAAAATCATCATCATGGAGTCTAAAGCATTTTCTCTAGGACCGATAGTTCGGTGATTAACTAAGAGGCAGCACCAGACTCCGATACCAAAAAAGAAATACGAACTACGCAAACCTTAGCACATAAGAGAGAGGTACAAAGAGAGAGAGAAAAACAGAGTGATGACCTTTTTCCTTCTCTTTTTCTTTCAAAGTTCCGTGTTCCCACTCCTTTTTCACATATCACTTACTATAATCTGAGTGATCATTCACCCTAAGAAAAAAAATAAAAAAGGGACCGAAGGTCTAATAGTTTGAAAAACAATTGGTTTTGGAATTATTTAGAAAAATGGAATAATTTTTGAAATGGCAGTTGAATAGATATTGCAAACAGTTATTTGAAAAAATGAGTTTCAAACAAATCCCATAAAATCTCAGTATATTTTAATAGAGTACATGGATTTTGATTTGTTCCTTTCTTCATCACAAACACTTAAAAAAAATAAAATAATCTCAATCAAAATTAAAATTATAAAAAATTATTGCATTTTGAAACATGAAACATAATTAAAGAAACTTTTAAATCAGATAATATTACAATGTAAAATAGATTTGAAATGAGAATGAAAAGAATGAAAATTAGGATGATTTTATAATTGAATTTCATTTTCATATGTAATTTCAGGTTACTAAACATTCTTTAAAAATAAATAGAATCGCATACACGAAACAAACGGTCTAGACCTTTGATAGGTTTTGTCAAACATGGCCAGAACATCAGACTTTAGGACTCCTTTATGAGCCACGTACCAAATATCACTTTTGGTTCGCCAATGGTATTTGCACAAACATGGATGGCAAGCTTCAAGATTGGAAGGTGAGTTGCCGCCTTTGAATAAAGCCAAATTAACAGCAGATATGGCATAAGAAAATGATCTCTTCCAAAAAAGAAAAAAGTAATTTCCTGATATTTTAACGTCCACTTGCCTTTAATCATGCAAGTGAACAATCCCTTTTTGTGATTGCCTTTCACCTTTTATAAAGAGCACTCACTCGCTGCTCCTTTTTTCTTTTCACATTTGCACTATTGTGTTAATTTGCACCGCTCTTTTTTTCTTTCCGTCAAATTCTATTAGAAATCTAACAAAATCCTACTAAATCATTAGTTTTATCATAAAAAGACAAAAATATCCTCCCCCTCTCCCTCCTCTCCCTCTCTCCCTCTCCCTCTACCTTTCCCTCTCTCTCTCTCAAACCCCCTGCAAGAACCCAGATCAGGGTTAATTCATAATTACAATAATATTTAGGCTTTGTTTGATAACAAAATTTAACTCTAACACAACTGTACTTTTTCATCTTAATTTTATCTTTTTTTGAATAGTCAATAAAATTTATAACGATTTTTTAAAAAGTCAACTTAACTCAAACTTAAAAATTTCATCTCAACTCAAACTCAACTCATTCACCAAATAAACCCTTAATAAAGGCTGAAAAGGCAATATTGAAATTTTTAAGAGTATTTTATGACTGATTTTAAAAAAACAAAAGGACAACTAGGCAATTGTGAAGTAAAGAGGGAAAAATGATTTTTAAACTAAATATAAAGGGTGTTTTAGTACTTTTCCTTTCCTGGCATTTTAATGCCCATCATACATCCAAGCAAATTCCATTTCTTATCATCTTTTACCTTTTTCAATAGCACTCACTTCTCTTTGTTTTTCAAAGTGACATATTTCCTAATCTCTTTTCACATATGCACTACCGTGTTCTGAGTGATTATTCACCCTCATGAAAAAAAAAAAAAAAAAAAAGGGATTTAAGGTCTATAATTTGAAAAACAATTGGTTTTGAAATTATTATCATTTTAAAAATGAATAATTTCTGAAACACTATTTGAATAGACATTGAAAACAGTTATTTACAAAAATGATTTTCTTGTAAATCTAATAAAATCTCAGTATATTTTAATAGAGTATATGAATATTAATTGGTTACTCTCTTCGTTATATATACATAGAAAATTAATTCGTCTTAATTAGAAAAAAAATGATAAAAATTATAGCATTTTAAAACTTGAAATACAATTAAAAAAAACTTTTAAATCAGAAAATATGATACTGTAAAGTAGGTTCAAAATGAAAATGAAAAGAGTAAAAATTTGGATGATTTATTCAATGAGTTTCATTTTCACATGTAATTTCAGCTTAAAATGTGGTTATTAAACGTTATTTGAAACAAAATTGAATTGCGAACTTGAAACAAACGGGCCCAGATCTTTGAGAAGTTTTGTCAAACAAGGTCCAATCATTGGACTTTGGACCCACGCACGGCCAATATCACTTTTGGATGGCCAATGATATTTGCACAAATATCGATGACAAGCAGAGAAGATTGAAAGGTGCGTTGTCGCCTTTGACTGAAGCCAAATTAAGAGCAGATATATAGAATAAGAAAATAATTAAAAAAAAAATTTTTTATTGACGTCTACCTGCCTTTAATCATGGAAGCGAGCAGTTTCTTTTTTAAATAGCACTCAGTCACTGCTCTTTTTTCTTTTTCACATTTGCACTGCTGTGTTAATTTGTCTGAATTATTGAGGATCTGAATGACATTCATCCTCAGAGGGGAAAAAAAAAAAGATTGTAGATATCTGATAATTAGAAAAACAACTTGATCTGCAGGTCAGTTACGTACTCAACTCTCGCTCCTTCTCATTTTAGTTTATGCAACTCAATTGGTCAATTTATGTTGTTGGAATGAATAGTTGTTGAATTTAACATGAGAAGTTGTTTCTTTTGGTCAATCCTCAACTGCTCAACAGATTCTTTCAGTAAGAAGAACCGAAATCAATTTTGACGTCTAATCTAATCAATTTTGAAGTCTAATCTAATCTCTATTGTAAAATGATATACAGTCATTTGTTTATCATCAATTTGCTTAGCATTAAACTAATTCTTTACTTGGATCTCGATTCTCAGAGAAAAGAAGGCAGCAATTTGCAAGCATGTTATTATTGCTTTTTCTCCTTAATTTGCTTCACCACTGTGCTACGGCCCTATTGTGTTACAGTCGGAGTCTCCAATCATAGAACTAAGAATCAATTAGACGTTGAGGTATGCTACAATTTCCATCCAAGTCAATATCATATTCAGTTTTTCAATATTCAAACTTCAATTTGATTTGTTTAGTTGAATCCGAAATGCCTAATTTGATAGTATTAATTAAGTTGTTGTATGTTGTAGTAGAGGATCATTTGATAACTCATTAGTTCTATATATATGTGGTTCTCGGAGAAAAAGAAGGGAGCATTTCCCAAGCACATAAATGTTGTTTTCTCTTCTTTGCTTCACTTCTGCTCTACTGCCCTTTTTGTGTTATAGTTGAAATCTCTGATCGAAGAACTAAGAATTAATTAGATGTTGAGGTATGCTACAATCCATCTGAATCAAGATTATACTCAACTTCTCAATATTCAAACTTTAACTTAATTTGTTTAGTTGAATTTGAAATATCCAATTTCACAATATTAATTAAGTTATTGTATATTGTAGTAGATGATCTTTTGATAACTCATTAATTCTATATATATGTGGCTCTCAGAGAAAAAGAAGGCAGTATTTCGCAAGCACGTAACTGTTGTTTTCTCTTCTTTGTTTCACTTCTGTGTTACTGTCCTTTTTTGTTATAGTTGAAGTCTCTGATCGAAGAACTAAGAATCAATTAGATGTTTAGGTATGCTACAATCCATCCGAGTCAAGATCATACTCAACTTCTTAATATTCAAACTTTAATTTGATTTGTTTTGTTGAATCTGAAATGCCTAATTTGACAGTATTAATTAAGTTGTTGTATGTTGTAGTAGATGATCCTTTGATAACTCATTAGTTCTATATGTATGTGGTTCTCAAAGAAAAAGAAGGTAGCATTTCACAAGGACGTAATTGTTGTTTTATCTTCTTTGCTTCACTTCTGTGCTACGGCCCTTTTTTGTTATAGTCGAAGTCTCCAATTGAAGAACTAAGAATCAATTAGACGTTGAGGTATGCTCCAATCCATCCGAGTCAAGATCATACTCATCTTCTCAATATTCAAACTTTAATTTGATTTGTTTATTTGAATCTTAAATGCTTAATTTCACAATATTAATTAAGTAGTTGTATGTTGTAGTAGACAATCGTTTGATAACTCACTAGTTCTATGTATGTGTATACATTGATTAGAGTATACAGAGTAGATTGGACAAATTATATTTTTTCTCCTAAACTTTAGTGCTTTTGTAATTGTGTCTCCCAAATTTTGAAAACCGGTGTTTATACCCCTCAAACGTTCAAATATTATCCAAAATGCCAATTGGACTTTAAACCATTAGCAAAAACACTCATTTTGTCATATTTTAGCAAGGTAAGATTTAGAAAAACTTTATTTTTGCCTCCCCTAAACTTTAGTACATTTGTAACTTTACTCTTAAACATTGAAAACTGGTGTGTACACCTCTTGAACTCTAAACTCTTAGCAAAAAAACACGCACAATTCCATATTTCATCCAGTTAAGGCTAACGTGGCAAAAGTCAAAATAAAAAAAAAAGTAATTTGAACTAAAATTTATTAATGCAAAAATAATCTTAAACATCTATAAAAATTCGGTATAAAATATTTATAAAAAAATCAATACAACTTTGTGCAAAAACAAAACAATATGTACATTTATTAATAATTATTTTAATTTTTTCAATAAGAGTAATAGGTCCAAATAGTCCTTGAAATCTTTTGAAAGTGATGGTTTGGTCCCCTTTTTTTTTTTTTTTTTTTGCCGAGATGACCTTAAATTCCTATTTTCTAAGCCAATACGACCTTTTTTGTCAAACTCCATTAGAAATCTAATGGAATCTTGCTAAAATCATCAATTTTTTCATAAAAAGACTAAAATACTCTCCCTCATCGCTTTCTCTCCCTCTTGCAACCCCTCTGGCATGAACCCAAATTAGGGTTGCGCCATTGCCGCACCCCTCTCGTGCCGATGCAGTCGCTCCCCTTACCTCCGGTGCCCTTTCTCTCCCCCTCCCTCCCTCTTGCAACCCCACTGACATAAACCTATGTCTGGGTTGCACCGTCGCCGTTCCCCCCTTCCCTCCCTCTCGCAACCCCACTGGCACGAACCTAGATTTTGGTTGGGCCGTCGCCGCTCCCCCCCTCCCGGCGACAGGACAATCACGCCCCCCACCCCCACGCCCCCCCTCTTTCTACCCCACCCTCTTTCTCGCCCCCTCCCCCTGGAAAACCTAAATTGGAGTCAAGACCCAGACCCCACGAAACCCTCCCCTCGCCTTTGCTGAGCTTGGCATCAAAACCCAAACCCCACGAACCTTAACCCCCCTTCCCCCGTCGTTGCTAGGCTCAACCTCAAAACCTCCCCCCCCCCCCCCCCGACCCCTCCCCTAAAACACCTGTCATTGCCCGAGCACTCCAATCTGGGTTTCCTCTTCCCCACCGCCACCAAGCTTAAGCCCCGACCCCTCGAACTCAAACACCCCCCATGGATCTAAGAGAGCGAGAAAGAAGAAAGTGAATTTTTTTAATTTTTATTAAATTAATCATTAGTAAATTACTAAAATATTCACTCATTCTGTTAGAAATTAACGGAATTAGACATTAATGACTATAATAGCCAACATTTTAGAAGTTCAGAGTAATCTCGGCAAAAAAAAAAAAAAAAGGACCAAACCATCACCTTCAAAAGAATTTAAGGACTATCTGAGCTAATTACTCTTTCAATAAATATAAAATTCAACTAATTAAATAAATCCATTCGACACAATAGAAAACAAAACAAGCACAAGTTTAACTTCTTCTTCTTCCTTTTTTTTTTTTTTTTCTTTTGAAAAGTTCAACTTCATTAAACAAAAAAGTACAAATAAAAAAGGTACTTACAAACTAAAATACCCAAACAAGCCCACAACACCTGAAAGGATAAAAGACAAATAAAATAAACACAAAGTCAATATACCAAAACTTGAAAATAACTAGTGCATTCCTAAGATTTGTTTTAAAATTTAAGTTATAACAAGAAAACAATGAAAAATTAAAGTAACTTGCATATTTAGAAAACTTGAATTCTATAAATTTTGAAGGTTATTTTTATAATAATATATATTTTAGTTCAAATTATCATTTTATTATTTATACTAGTATCATGTTAGTCTTAACTTGACGAAATATGACTTAACAAGTGTTTTTGCAACAATTTAAAGTTTGCGAGTTGTAAGCACAATACCAGTTTTTAATGTTTATGGGTAAAGTTACGAATATACTAAAGTTTAGGAGATAAAAATAAAGTTTTTTCAAGTCTTACATGGCTAAAATATGACAGAAGGGGAATATTTAAAATTCGAGGGACATTCTTACTAAAAATTCAAAGTTTCAGGGGTAAAGCCTACAAGATTTCAAAGTTTGGGGGCAGAGAAGAACACTAAGTTCAGGGGCAAAACTAAAATTTATCCTAATAGATTTTGATACTAAAATTTTTGATTGGCCATGAGCTAGTTTTTATATTACTTTCAATCCATTTGCATTATGGGCCATTTTTTTCTTTAGTAATTACACAATAAATATTTATCTTTGTGTCTGAGTGTTCGTATATCTTGTTATAATACTTCATCAAGCCCAAAGTTAAATACAATGTTCAAATTCTCATTGGCAGTGCCAGGCGCTAGTCAAAAATGGATCTTGTAGGGCCAGTTATTCAACTTTTACAGTGGATATCAGCACCAATTTCCAGATGTTGGAAGTATCACTGTGGCCTTCAGGAAAATGTGAAGACACTCAACCAAAGAATGGAAGAGCTAGACTGTCAAAGGAGAGACATAAATGCAAGGCTACGCACTGAGATTGTGGAAGGAGAAACAGAGTCGAAGGCTGATGTTCAACTTTGGCTGCGAAGGGTGGAAGACATTGATGCCGAAATCAAGACGATCAACCAACAAGTTGAAACTGTGAAATGCTTCTCCCGTGCTGGAATTGGAAAGAATGTTGTTCAGAAAATAAAGGAGGTCGAGGAACTCCATAGAAGTGGTGAATATCCTGACAGTTTGGTCATACGCCTTCCACTACGAATCGGAGAGATGCATCCAACAACAACCTTGGGGGGAGAAACTACTTTTACAAGAAAAATGGAAGAAGTATGGGCATTGTTGATGGGCGATGAAGTTAGAAAGATCGGAGTCTATGGGATGGGTGGAGTGGGTAAAACCACTCTCATGACACATATAAACAATCGCCTTCTTGAAAGAAAAGAGAAGTTTGATAGTGTGATCTGGGTAACTGCATCAAAGGCTTCCAGTATTATCAAGCTACAAGATGCTGTTGCGCGCCGATTCGATGTTGATATTTCAAAGTATGACGACGAAAGAGAAAGGGCCAGCCATTTATATACAGAATTGAAGAAGAAAAAAAGCTATGTGCTCATCATTGATGATGTATGGGACGTTTATCCTCTTCACAAAGTAGGAATCCCGGAGCCTAGTCCTGAAAATGGAAGCAAGTTCGTATTGACAACAAGAGAACTTAAAGTATGCAATGGAATGAGTTGCAAAGCGATCCCATTGGAGTGTCTATCAGAAATGGAGTCATTGAAGTTGTTCTTGGACACAGTTGGTCGTGAAGTTCTATCCGACCCAAAAATGTTAGAGATCGTGGAATTGGTTGTCAAAGAATGTGCCTGTTTGCCACTTGCAATTGTTACAATAGCAGAAAGCTTGAAAGGCATTGTTGATTGTAATGACTGGAAGACAGCACTTCGAGATCTGAAGACATCTTCAAAGGGGGCCAATGAAATACTTGAGAAGTTGAAATTTAGTTATGATCGCTTAAATGACAAAAACCTTCAAGCATGTCTGCTTTATTGCTCCCTATTTCCCGAAGATTTTGCTATTGCAAGAGATAGGTTGATAGAGTATTTGATTGCTGAAGAAATTATTAAAGAACCAAATAGGCAAGCAGATTTGGAAAGAGGACAAACAATGATAAACACACTCGTGCGTGCTTGCTTATTGGAAGAACCAAGTGATGAACGCTGGTGGACCCCCGATTGCGTGAAGATGCATGATTTGATAAGGGATATGGCTCTACAAATTACAAGTGCAAGAGCTCCAATTCTGGTTGAAGCAGGGATGGGATTGAAACGAGTTCCTGATGAAGAATATTGGAAAGAGGATCTTGCTAAAGTTTCATTGATGAATAATGCTATATCAGATATCCCTTCGAGTTTTGAATCACCAAGATGTCCGAAGCTTTCAACACTGTTGCTAAACTCAAACTATTCCTTGCGTAGTATTTCAGACAACTTTTTCCGTCACATGACGAGACTTGGTCTTCTTGATCTATCTGAAACTGGTATTGAGAATCTTCCGGAATCAATCTCCGAGTTGGTGAATCTTACAGCATTGTTGCTCAGAGGATGTCGCCAGTTGATGTATGTGCCATCTTTAGCAAAACTGACATCTTTGAAGAGGTTGGACTTTCGTGGGTCAGGAATCAAGCAATTACCACAGGGTATGGAAAACTTAGTTAGGTTGAGATACCTTGTATTTGACGGGTGTCATCAGCTACAGATAATACCTGATGGGGTCTTTTGCAAGCTTTTAAACCTTCGGTATCTTTCTCTTAATCAAGCGTTTGGAGCAACAACAAGAGGGGAGGAGTTAGTATTTCTGAGGAAGCTTGAAAGCCTCTATTGCGTGTTGCATGACCTTAACGGTTTTAACGCGTATGTTCGATCTTTGGCGGAGGGAGGACCTGCCTATTACAGACTTCAATTGGGATTTGCTGGCGGTATAGACTGGCGTGCAGTCCATAAACATTGTAAAGTTGTATATTTGATAAATTGTGACATAAGTGAAAGTGTAGCAGAAGGTGGAGACTGCCCGCTATTGCTCCCTCAAGACGTTGAGAACCTGGCTATATATAATTGCTGCATTAATGTAAGCAGTTTGTGTGAACTCACATCGTTCGAAAATGCAATGAACTTCGAGTCGTGCCATATCTCGCAGTGTGGTGAGCTTAAGCATTTGTTTGTGTATTCCTCTAGCATCATTCGTCTTCTTCAGAGACTCGAGGAATTGAACCTTGAGGCAGTGTGGGACCTGCAAGGGCTGATCTGGAGGGAAAATCTAGCATCGTCGGCACCCTTTCCACCTGGCACCTTTTGCTCTCTTAAGAAATTGAGAGTGTGTAATTGTGACAACATAAAGAGATTGTCCATTGTTGCTCCACTCCCAAACCTGGAAGTTATCATTGTCTTTCGATGTGAACAGTTGGTTGAAATAGTAGCAACGGCATCCGATAATGATGAAGAAGAAGAAGATCAAGAACATGTGGAAGCTGCAGGTGGAAGATCACATCAGGCCGTCAGCGTTGTTACTCTTCCTAAATTGTGGAACTTACGTTTGTCTTCACTACCAAAATTAAAAAGCATTCCCGTCATTGCTGACAATTCCTTGCGCCAAGTTAGTATATGGAAATGTCCAAAGTTGAAAAAGGTCCCTTGCCTTGACAGAGTTCCATTTCCGGTTTCTCTTGGAAGTGTTCGCATAGGCGAAGATATGTGCGAATCGCTGGAGTGGGATCACCCCAGTGCGAAGGATGCCATCCAGTCTATGAGGGCAAATAGGGGATGAGGTATTGGATCAACTCCAAATCAAACGAGCAACAGGTAATATTTCTATCTTACAACAAAACTATCCGTTAATTGCTTGATTTAAAGTTATGAGTTTTTGTATATTGAGAACTTCTTCTTTTCTAGACTTTCATTTTAGTTCACCAAACAGTCTCAAAAGCTTGCAATGCTGGGAGGCGAGTCAAAAAATAATTGGGTGATTTTGAGGAATTCCCCAAAAGACGTTTTGCTAATGTGTCAGAATAAGTTGGTATTCTATTGAACTATTTAATATACTTTATCGGGATATTTCTTGTTATTAACAGATTTGTAACATCAAATTATTCTAAAATATATTATTTTAAATTATTAGATTATTAGATTGAAATTGAAAATTTTTTTATTTAAATTGGTGAATCAAACGTGGATGTAGTTTTTGATGTTGCAGTCAATAACCAATAAATAATCACTATGATACGAATTGATAATTTAAGTAATACCAGTAAAAAATGGCCTGTATTAATTAGATTTTTCATCGGTTATGTGCATAATTAGTACATATTGACTCTTATTCTTATTTATTGTTAGGCATTTTGTTTTATATAAAATTATTTGATTAATATGTTTTTGTTGAATAGGACATCAATTGGAGTTTAGAGAATAAATTAGAAGATTAGTCTTTGGAGAAGGCTTAGTCTTTGAAGAGAATTGGCAACTTCTTTTATATATATATATATATATATATATATATATGTATGTATGTATGTATGTATACATAGCAAACAGCATAGAAAAAGCGGTTGGCAGACGACTGACGGCTGGGCAGAGGAAAGAGAAGAAGGAAAGAAGACAGTGGCTATGTTTATCTATGTTCGTACTATGAATTTCAATATTTCTCTGTAATTTTTCTGATACTGAGGTTGCGGATGAAACCGTATTTGATGATGTGGTTCTCTTTTTATTCCGTTAATTTCCTCTATGTGTTCTTTAATGTTTATGATTCTTAGTACACAAGATAATTACATTGAGATTTCTTTCATCAGTAATATGTATGCTTGATAATTAGAAATTCTGTTTTTGAATTTAATCCGTGCTTGGTTTTTGAATTTTGAGAGATCAATATAATTTTTGTTTATTTGTCTTCTTATCAATGGATTTGATAAATGGAATGCTTAGGGAATTATCTATTCCAAAAAAAAAAAAAAAAGATTAATATTAGGTTTATTTAACGGGGCTTACCTGTTAAATCTACAAGTTATAATAGATTGATGTCAATTTGTCTTGGGAATTAATTGATTAATAGGAAATTGCTAAATTGAATGGTGGTAGATTTTGAAACTTTGGTAATTTTTTTTATGTCTTGATCAGTTTAATTTTACTCATCTGTTTTGATTTAATTTTTCTCATTAATTTTAGTTTTATTTTTCATTCAATTTTAGTTTTCTCTTTAATTAGGTTCGAATATTAATAATCTTAATAATCTGTTTTGATTTACTTTTTCTCGTTAATTTTAGTTTCATTTTTCATTCAATTTTAGTTTCTCTTCAATTAGGTTAGAATATTAATAATCTTAGGTTAGATTGATTTTTCTTAATTTTATTGATACATGTGAGTTCGACCCCCATTTGCTCATAATTCTATATTTCAATTGATTCATGCACTTTCGAGTAATTAAAATTTTCCCAAGAACCGACATACCAAAAAAAAAAAAACACAAATTCATCATATCCCAAAAAATAAAAAAACCTACAAAATCTCTTACAAAAACACAAAAACTCATAAATAATAATAAAATAAAATAAAATAAAATAAAATGAAGGAACTTCATGAATCTTCTCCCTGCTGCAATACCTGAGCAGATATGCTTATCTTGACTGACTTAGGCGGTTATGGGGCAAGATCAGAGATTTATCTTCTTGGACTTGTGAGATCTTGGTGACATCTTCATTCAGTATGACGTGGCGGCATGCGGCGCAAAGGAAATCACTCCTTCACGTGGTCTAGTGGTCTATTGGTCTATTAGTCGATTTCTTTAAGCAAAGCATTTTTTTCCTTATAATTTTTTAATGTGTAAAATTTGATCCAAGACCCAAACTAACAGCAATCCTTGTCATTTCAGCAATAACTTCTTCGTCATCTAAAAATTCAAAAGTCTACTTATAAAATAAAAAGGAGCATAACTCAAATATACTCGAAAAATGAATTCAAATAAAAAAATGCAAGACTCTCACTTTTTAGTTTTATTCATTTTTATGATGTTTTCTTTTTACTTAAATTTCAATTATTTGTTTGAATATATGATCAAAATGGACCCATCTTTGAACTATAGTTGAACTAAAGTGAGAAATACACCTCCCATCAAATGACGTGGCTCGGCGATAATCGGATCATAGTAATGTTTTGTCAAAGCTCAAATACTAGTTACCTTTACTCCAATTTTATTATTATTATTATTTTAAGTGAAAAAAGCTCTGATAGTGGTCCCATCATTATCTCAATTTCAACTCCACATGTGAAATCCGTTTCTCTAAGTATGACAATTTCAGCCCCAATTTTATTTATTATTATTATTATTAGTTGGAATATTTCATGTTTGCATTTTGGATTTGGGCATGAATTGTCAAAACTGCAAATTTTATACTTTTTTAGGATGTGAAATCAAAGGGTGATCTAAATTATGAGTTTGATTGCTGGTGTTTTTTTTTTTTTTTTGGTTTTTGTTTTTGTTTTTGTTTTTGTTTTTGTTTTTGGCTAAATGTGAAAAAAAAAAAAAAAAAACTTTTTTTAAATTGTTACTTTAGTAGCTCGTAATTTTTGATGATTTTCTTACTTTAATTAGAGTGGAGAGAGTGTCTATATCTAGTACTATAAATATAGGCCACCAAACCCATTGAGAGGGAAATATGGACCTGACCAAGCTGGTCCAAACGAAGGAAAGGGCGACCCAACCCAACCCCTTTTAGCTCGGTGGTTTATGGGCTAGATCAATCCGTAAGTTTTTTGGAAAGTTTATCATTTATTTAGTATTCAAGTTTAACTCCAATTGAATTGCATTATTCCATTTCGATTTTTGTTTTTTTTTCCTGAAAAGTCAACAAAATTTATAGCTAGTTTTTAAAGAGCTAACCAACTTCATCTTAAAAATTTCATCTTTATCTGATGAACCAAATGCAAGTTTAGTGTTTTTATATGTAAAACTTTAAAAAAAAAAAAATCTAGTAATATACATATATATAGATATATATAGCACGGATGCTCAATTTACATGCTTGTTTCCTTGCTTTATATGGACACGTGTACGTTTGTTAGTGTATTCTTTTGTTTTTTGAAACTGAAGTTTAGTTTTTTTAATTCAGTTTCAAGTATTTGTAACTAGCGATTAAAAAGGCGTTACAAGACACCTGTTAGCTTACTTGTTTTAAATTGATATGTGTCAGCTATGAGTATTTTTTGGAGCAGTCCTGTCCGATCCTAATGTTGGAGAAAGACAAAGTCCCATGCGTGTTTATCATCAAAAGATTCCAAGTGGATTTCAAACTTTGGAGAACATTAAGTTTGCGTTTAGTTTGTCGGTTAGAAATGAAATTTTTAAATTTGAATTGGTTGACTTTTTAAAAATTAATTATAATTTTTTGTGAACTTTTCAAAAAAAAAAAGGACAAAAACTAAGATAAAAAAGTATAATTTAATTAGAGTTAAGTTGAAATGCCAAACAAAGCATAAATGCCTTTTCTCCTTTTCATTTTTTTTTCATTCAATTATCTTTTTTATTTTTAAAATTTTTAATTTTGAATTATATAATCTTCGCAGATGAACAAAAAATTAGGAGATTACTCTCTAATAAGTGAGGCACACACAAATAATTAATAAGAAAAATAAAAAAAAAAAAAGATCTTATTATTTTTAAAACAATTATATTAAAATAGTAATATCATCAATTTTTTGTTATTTAATAGTTTTTCAATTTGATTATGAACATGAATCTTGTAGAGTGTATCAATTCTTTTTATGTATTTGCTTAAAAAAAAAATCCTTTTATATAGTTTAGGTAATTAACATCTTTAATATCTATACAAGAGTCCAGTCAAAATGAATCCATCGTAGGGAGGATTCCGAAAAAACAATGGAAAAAAAATTATAAAGAGTATTAACTTTACCTAAATTTCAAAAATAAATTTCTTGTAGTTCCAAAAAGTCCTTTTTAGATAAAAACTATTATCTTGCAATATTCTTTTAAAATCATGCAGTTTTAAAGATAATAATATCTATAAAAAAAAAACCTCAAAAAACCAAGAAACAAAAAACACGTCAATTTTTTCTCCACATATCTATAACATCTGAAAAAAGCACCGGTGACCTATTAGGCTGCAAGGTTACAGTGTAAGGTTACAGTGAGTATATTTTTACTTGTCATAACTAATTTTAAACTCTTTTTACTTTAGTTTGGTTTCTGCAACCATGTGAGAAACCTTGCTATTTCATTACTCTTAACTGACACTGATGATGTATTTGTAATAATTACTTTTTTATTTCTCTTTAATTTTTTTACTTCTGATCTTTTTTTTTTTTTTTTGGTTGTATGTAAGCACTCCATGTGACAAGTAAAAATATATTACATCTGATATCTTTAGTTCTTGAGACATGACTCAAATTTATCTTATTTGCTTTTGTATCATACAATGGTTATTCTATATATATATATATATATATATATATATATTTTTTTTTTTTTTCCTTGTAATCTTTTTCTATTACTTATTGTCAAGGTTATTTTTTTTTAGCTTCTGAGTCAATTTACAAAGACTTAACATTGTTTGAAACTAGGGTTTAGATTGTAGAATTTGAATTTGAATTGAATTATGCGTTTAGTGTAACATTTGAATTGAATTGCTTTATTTCTTTTTGAAACTATAATTACGTACACACAATGGATCGTTGTTATTCGGTTTGGTTCTTCTGGTTTGTTTATAAACATAAACTTAATAATAGTATGATTATTGCTTTACCAACTAATATTTTGATTGTAAAAAGGAGATAAAATTTTAAAACAAACAAGGCAATGAATGTTCAACAATATTGAACATCCTCATCCCTTTGTATAGCTTCCTTTTTGTTTTTCTAACATAAATAGAGGATTAGCTTTCAAATTAGATAATGAAATTAATTAACAATTTGACATGTAAGCTTTTAATCCAATTGAATAGGTATAATGTAATTTCACATATGTTATAAAAAGATCCCAATATAAGAACAATTAAAATTAATTGCAGAACAACTCAATAAGTATATCCAACAATTTAGAAGACATCATCTACGAGAAAATGACCTATTTGATTTAATTAGATTAGAAAAAGGAATGGAACAAACTTGGATTTAATTAAGCGCTTTGCTAAATATACATGTCAAAAAATAAGAAATAATGAAAGTGAAAGCAAAAAAAAAAAAAAAAAAAATCATTTCACTCACTGACTCACATATATAATTACATGACGTGAAAACAATTAAAATAAAAAATAAAAAACTTATCAATCGTGTCAAGAGCTAAAGAAATGAGATGTAAAAATAAACGAAAACTAAGAAAACTAAAAACTAAAAGAACCATTACATAAATCTCATCAGTCTAGAGAAGGAACAAAAATTAGTCCATCTCCCGAACTCGTGAAGGATATGTCCACGTGCTCAAACAAATACATTATTATCGTTTTTTGTTTATTACTTTAAAATAAATTAATCAAACCAACTGGCACGTGCATTTGCACGTGCCCAAACAACTAAGTACTTAAAAAACATTCATACGCAAGCCGGTCGGAATAACTCGTATTTTTGTTTAGACCAAACAGCAATCATAAAAGATCACATCTCCAACCCAAGAAGAAGGAGCAGAGCAGACTAACAATGAACATTCAAACATTTCATCAATACTATAAAATGCAATTGCATTTACAAAGTGTCTTTAATACTCGGAAAAAATAAAAGAACCAAAAATTAAAAATTAAAAAATATCACTTTGAATAGTTCACCAAGATGTCTATTGACAAAACCATGCAAAGTAAGATGCTCTTGAGCTAGTCTAGTCTGCCTTGGGCAGGGGACAAAAACTTCTCCTTTTCATTTTTACTCAGCCTTAGTTATATGGTTTACCGGGCACTCGGTTAGAGTAGAACAAGAGCGACACCAAAATTGGAGTTATAGTGCAGTGACCTTCATCAGCAACCCTTCTCAGAATTGTTGCTAGCCCTGAAAATATGTAGCACCATCATGCATGCAAGTACTTTTTAACGTTTTTCACATTCCGATGTTTGACGATCAAAACAAAAAATTCCGTCTCATTATAACATATAGCATACTATAGGTGTAGGGCACGAGAATGGTACCAAATTGAGGCAAACTCTGAATACTAGATATAAACTTAAAATAACAGGGGTCAAGGTCGGCTTCAATCTGGCGAATTGAGCTAAAACTGACTGGACAAAGTATGAGAAACGAGGAAATGAGACGAAAACACGGATAAAGCCTAATCTGAAATGCAGATGGTACTTATAGCAAAACAGAATGCCAAATTTTGGTGTTAACTCAGATCATTAAACATTGGTAAAAATTGTTGACAAATGAATTTCGAATGGAGTGAGTTTCCAGCCAAAATGGGTTAAAGGGACGAAGCAAGAAATCAAAAAGTATGCTTTCAATCTCAGTAAGATGTCAAGATAAATGTGGGCATGATGTAGTGCCTTACCCTGCCAAAAGTATCAAAATATAGCCGCGTTCAGTTAATTGGCATGAAATGAAACGCCTCACAAATTAGAAGAATCCCAGCTAGCATAAACGGCACTGATGATTTTCTCATGCAATGTGGCCCCCGAGCAAGCAACTATTCCTCGGTCAAGACCCTCCAAGTACACCCCCTTTGAAAAGTCGAGAGGGTGACCTCAAGCATCAGTTACCACACCTCCAGCTTCTTCGACAATTAGAACACCAACAGCATGATCCCATATCTTCTCCTTGTACCCAGACCGTGCAAACTTCATGAAAATCTCGGCATCTCCCCGAGCTATGGCAGCATATTTCACCATGCTGTGGACACGCAAGGGCTGTTTTCTACCGTTTAGTCATGAGGCAAAAATTATAGTAATTTCATTAGAATGCAATTTGGAATAATTTCATTGATTTGTATGTAATGACTATATCAATAGACAATTTAAATCCTTTGAATATAATTAATTTTATAATTTTAAGAGTATAATTTCAAATTTTGATTGGAATAATTTGGAATTAATAATTTTGATATTTTAATTAAGGTGTTAATTAATTTTCAAAATTATTAATGAACCTTTCAATGACTCAATTGAATCATGTGAACATTATTTTATGTTGGGTTAATTTATTAATTGGGAATTGAGAATTCTAAATTAATATTCGTAGAACAAATTAATTGGATTAACATATTATTTAAAATAATTTTAAAATAATTTTAAATTAAAAATTATACAGTGTAGTAAGGACCACACTGTATTTGGGCATCATAAGGTAGTTCACATTTATCTACAGACAAAGTGCACGTGGAATTTTAAATTTTGACACATGTGAAAAAAAAAATCAGTTGTTTTTATTTTGAATAGTTTAAAATAAAATATTTTTAATTATATATAAAAAAAAAAAAGAAAAAAGAAAACTGATTAGTGAATAATGGAAGAGAGATTTTCTCTCTCACATATCTGCTAAAAACGCCTACCACTCTAGTAGTGGACGTGTGATTTTTCCACTAAGTGGGGAATGGAATAATTATTTATTTATTTATTTATTTTAAAAAATGTGTCAGTTATTTCTCTGTGATATTAAAAAGGGGTACATAAGATGCATATAAAAATACAAGAGTATTAATTCCTTTTGAGTGAGAAAAAAGTACGTATTTTTTTTCACAGAGTTTCTTCTCAGTTCTTCCTTCATTTTGTCTTATGAGTTGATAATGCAAAGCGAATCAAAATTCAAATGTGTGATCAAACTCAAAATCAGAAACACCAATTCGTTTTTTGTTTATCGTGATTTAGAAAATGTTGAGAAAGAATTATTGGTGTTTTTGAAAGATTTGAAGTTTTTAAGAAGGTTATTAAAGGAGTTGAAGAATTTCGAGAGCAGTCAATCTATGAACTTTCTTCCTTAACTATTTTTTATTAAATCAATATAAATATTATCACCGGATAAAATTTTTGAGAAAAATTTTTATATATACGACTTGATCTATGTCATAGTTCCTTATTATTATTTTTTTAAATCGATTTTCCAAACCAATACTGTGCCCAATGAAACTTTGTTGAAGAAAATCAGAAACATGGAACCCAATCCCCTTGTAAAGGCAGCTGTCGAAGCAAACTGATGCCTTTTAATATTCTTTTTCCTCTCTCTCTCAAACTAGCGCCTGGTATAATAAAGTTTTTTTTTTTTTTTTTCTTTGAGCTTGCAGTGCTCTCTTTCCTTCATTTTTTTTCCCATGACTTTTCTCTGCTCCTCGTGCATTTGCTTCATTAAACAAAGTTCAAAATTTTGATGAAGAAATTAAACAAAGATGAAATTAATGTATGCAATATCAAATTTTTTGGGCTGCAAACATAAGTGTTTCAACGCAAAAAAAAAAAATGACATCATCTTTTTTTTTTTGAGAAATATTTGACATCATCTTTAATGATTCAAATTTTTTTTTTTTAAATCGAAAGTTTCCTTATCAAAAAACATAACATAAAATAAAACAATTTCATAATTATTTAATTTAGTAATTGCATACGTCAAAAGTCATATTTTATTTATTTGCATCTATGAACAAAATATAAGAAACGTAAGGATTAAAAAAATAATTAAATGAAATTGCGAAAAAGAAAACCAATTGTAGTTATTTATTTATTTATTTGCTAGAATCCCGTTTAATGGCAAATAGAGGCCAAACAACTCTGTAAAGAAACATTAAAAAAAAAAAATCTGGAAGGAAAAACAAAAACGTTAAAAATCAATTTTTATAATTGGGGATGTCCATGGTAGAACCTTTTTGTGGGACACGATCATAAAGTTTAATAAAGCTCTATTTTAGGACCATGGAGATGAAAATGTATGGAAAGGATTGTGGAGTTACACAAAGGGCCATATGTACATGGCCGTAGAGGAGCACTCCCATGAAGGTCGTGTACAATAACCCCAAGCCCTCTATCTCGCTCTTTCATTTTCAAGCTTAGCTTCAGAAGTGAAGCCATTTCCTACTTTTTCTCTGCTTAGGCCTCTGCACCAAAAATTAAAAAAAAAAAAAAAAGTAAATAAAAATTTTTTCTTCCTTGCCAAAGCTTCCGTTAGAAATACTCCCAGGAAACCTTAACCATCACCTAGGAATAAATAGGAAGTTCTCTTTGTGACCATATTTTTTCTTCAATCTCACGGTATCCAATAACAGAACTCGAAATTTTAGAACTCTTTTCTTTCCTCTATTTTCGTTTTGGGTTCCATTTTTCAATCCAAAAAGCCGGAAAGTAGTTAATTTATTAGATATTGCCATAAACACGGGCTAAAAAAGGATGAATATTCAAAAGTGTATAGTATAGCTAGCCTCTTGCCATCAAATTCATATACATATATAAGAAATCTCAAATTGAGTTACTGTATGCTCTGTCTACTTAAGTTTTGTCCAAAACGTTAAGTTTTCGTCCAAAATGAAACGTTTTGGGTGAAAAATTTTTTAAAGTTTTTTTTTTCTTTAAGTTTTCTTTCTCTTTTTTTTTTTTCCAACCTAATTATTTTTTTCATTTTTTTTATTTTAGTCCCTTTTTTGTATTGGTTTATTTTTTTATTTTAATTCTTTTATCTTTTTTGGTCTTTTTTTCTGCCTCTTTTTTTTTATTTTTTTTATATTTTATTTTTTCAGGTACTTTGTTGTTTTTTTTTTTTTTATCTATTTTTAACTTATATATTTTTTCTTATTTAGATAAAGGTTCTAGATATATCCAATCATGTGCATTTTGCATGCTTTAAACTAATATAAATGCATAGATATATATATATATATATATGTATATATAATGCATGTATGCAATCCCCTTTAAAAAATGTATATGGAAAAAGAAAAATATTACTGAATGATTTTTTTATTTTTTATTTAGTTTGAGAGTGGAGGACATTAATTCTACATTTTAGTCTAATATGTAGTTATTGTTAAATTATACCTTAATTAATAAAGCGAATGTTATGATCCCAATATTATGATCATTTATTTATACATATAATCATTAGTTGAAGATCCTATATAAATTGTGTACAGAGGATTTTAGACTCGATAATGTTGTTATTAGACGTAGTCAATATGGTTGACTTCAATTAGATGAAATGAACCTGCATAAGATACTAATAATTGTATGCGATGATGTTTGCCATTCAAATATGTAGTGCTGTTAGAAAAACATAAATTGAAAAAAATAAAATTAAAAAATTAAAAGGAAGTAATTTTCTTTTGATTTTTGTCTTCGAAAGAGAAATATTCCTTTGGAAAAAGTAGTCGTTTCACACAGTGTGAACGTGAAAATTATGGTGGGGAAAATGAAAGGTTCAATTCATTCATTGTATGTTTGTTTTTCCACCGCGTGTTATTGAAGAGATGGACCGACGTGCTTTATGTATGCAATGGACAAACGCTTTAGTTTCTATCAATAACTAGTTATGTTTTTGGCCCCACTACATAGGGACCAAGTCTTTGCTGTTTTTTCACAGTGGGACAAATTCGAAAAATTCTTAATTTGTTTAGTCCATTTGCAGTGAAAAACAAAAACAAAAAAACAAATTCGAGTTGGGAGAGAGAGAGAGAAAGAGAGAGAGAGAGAAGATATACAGAAAAGAGTGGGAGGGCAAGACTTATTATAATTTTTTTTTAATAATTTTGAGAATACAAAGTTTTGAACTAATATGACGACTACTTTTTTTTCCCATAATTTTCTCCCCTGTGAACTTATATGTAGCATAATTGAATTTTGGTTTATATAAAGTTTTAAGTTTGGACTATGAGTAAAGTTGAAACTGTCTTAAAAATAAAAAAATAAAAAAAATAAAAAAAGGAAGAGATGTGGCGGACCTGGGTTGTTTGGGTGAGGAGGGGGAGGATCTGGGTCCTCGGCAAGGGGGGTGGAGGCGAAAGGGCTCGTCAGCCGGGGGGGCCATTAACATTTGGGGGATTCCGACCTAGGGGAGTTTTCTCAATTTATTTTTTTATGTATTATTTTTTAATTTTTAAACTTTAATAATATAAAATAAGCTACGTCATAATTATCATTTATAAATAATATCTCATTTATTTGATTATATTTAAATGACTTAAAAATATTTCTTAATTAGGATATTATTAAAGAAATTTTATCGCATTTTTATTTCAGTTGAAGAGAAAAAGTGAAAATTGAAAGATGGCTCGGAGGGGAAAAAAGAAAAAGAAAAAGCTAGCGTACGTATAGGGCTCTTATCAAAATGATTTGATAGTCAGCCATGTGACTCCAAGTTGGAAGTTCGGCCCACTCGGGCTATTTAAGATTGCTGAAATATAGTACCTTCCCTTAATTTCTTTTCCCTTCTGCATTAATTTTCATTTTTTAATCCAAAAAATATTTTGAATGTTAACCTTTTTTTATTTTTTTCTTTTCCTTTTCCTTTCTAATTTATATAAACAAGAACACATTCATAATTGCACAGATATTTAGGAAGAATTTTAAGAACCTATACATAAATTCTAATAAATTATAATTTTTAAATAATTATTAAAAAAACTTGTAATATTTATAAATTACTATAAGCACTCCCCGCGGATATATAACCTATTGTAGGTAAGCAAAAACATCCAATACCCTTGGATGCCCTTTAACCAAAGCTCACCGTTAGATCTCTAATTCCATAACCATGCATTTCCATGGTTTTGGATGTTAATGTGGAACGGGTGAAATAATATTATATTCTCCACTTCTTTTTTTTTTGAAAGACCAGCCTGCGTGTGAGCAATTAATATTGTTTAAATTTATCTTTTACCTTTTCGGAGAGTACTCTTCTGCACTCACTCTTACATTTCTTTCAACGTTCATTGGCCAAGTCCCACTTTTTTTTTTTTTTTTTCCTTGCCTGTGGTTTTGAATTATCTTTTATAATTCTCTCGCTATTTTTAAATTTTAAGTTGCACTTATCGCAATTTTCCTAAGATCCCAAATACTCACTTTTGAGTGGCCAATGATATTTGCACAAGTACCGGGGGGAAAGCAGCAAAGAGAATAAGGCCAAATTGCCAGACAAATAGAATGAGAAAAAGATCTCTTCCAACAGGGAAAAAAAATAAGATAAAAGAAAAGAAGAAAAAGAAAAGGATCACTTCATAGTACAATAATCCCCAAAGCATTTGCATTTTTGAAAATACTAAGTTTTATCCTTCCTAATTAACTTATATTAAATAC
The DNA here is from genome assembly GCA_025413485.1 of Ficus microcarpa. Taxonomy (NCBI): domain Eukaryota; kingdom Viridiplantae; phylum Streptophyta; class Magnoliopsida; order Rosales; family Moraceae; genus Ficus; species Ficus microcarpa. The sequence continues at coordinate 106,793 of JAINRI010000093.1, forward strand.
AATTTAAAGTAATATTAAACTAAGAGTCTGTTTGGTGAATAAGTTTGAGTTGGAAATTTTAAGTTTTAATAGTAATTTTTATTGATTTTTCAGAAAAGACAAAAAACTTTTTCAGAAAAGATAAAAAACTTTTTCAGAAAAGACAAAAACTGATATGAAAATTTTGAGTTTGAACTCAAATCCAAACAAAGTCTAAACAATTAAATAAAGTCAATCTTAAAACTTAGAAATTTCTCCTACTAGTAAAAATATTTCTTTGATCATTTTCATATTTTGTTGTTTAATTTTTTTAGTTAATTCACAATTATTTAAGATAGATTGAAAATGTAATCTTGAAATTTTCAAGAGTATTTTATGACTGATTTAAAAAAACAAAAAGCAAAAACAAAAGGTGAATTAGGCAATTATACACGTAAGGTGGGAAAAATGATATTTAGACTAGATATAAAGGGTGTTTTAGGACTTTTGTTTCCTGATATTTTAATGTCCATCATACATCCAAGCAAATTCCTTTTCTTATCATCTTTCACCCTTTTCAAGAGTGTTCACTCCTCTTTTTCTTTCAAAGTTCAGTGACATATTTCCCACTTCCCTTTTCACATACTAGTTTGAATACGTGCAAATGCACGTAGTAGTAGTAATTGAAATTTAAATAGCGTAAAATATAAATAACAATATATATAATTATCTATGAGGATAAATTATTTACTACATGAAATATAATCAACATACAATTTTTTATATTCCTTTGTTAAATTTATAACTTTTAATTTGTCATCTTAAATTAATTTGTATATCAAAATATTAAATATAATTGCTCAAAAGATAATAGTAAACTCATCATATCATTCGTTAAATAGATTATGAGTATACTTGTTGAACTTAAATATTCTTTTGTGACAAAATGCAATGGTTAAAATATTTATTACACGAAAATGCCATTTATTAAGAAATAAATCACTTGTATATCATCCAACAAAAATAGAAAAATTGGTCTATCTGTTATAAAGAAGGAGCAAAAAAAGTTTAATCAACAGAAAAATCCAAAAAAAAATTGAAAAGAAAAAAAACACACACGCACGAATTAGATCTTGGAAAGAAGTAAGAAAAAATTCATATGACAATTAGACTTGATCACAATTTAACTTTAAACGTGGAATTTGAGGGGGGAAAAAAGTACACATCATTGTTGGGGTTGGACTTCGTCCTCCCATTCCACCGTTAAACTTTGGATGTACATTAAACAGACGCTCAATTCATCGGTGGATTATAGTTGGGCCATGCCCAAACTACGGACCTGCTCCTCGATATCCCTCCATCGTTCGATTAATTGGGCCGGACCCAATCCAGCCTTTCACATAATATCATTCAAACTTCAGTATGTGATCGAACATCGAACTTGATCGTTCGTTCGAACATTGAAAATGTATAACGAATGGTGGACGACGCACGAATTATACGTCGAGCGTTTATTTGTTCTCCATCGTTCGTCGTTCGACTCTATAAATGACTTCAAGGGAAACTCCCTTAGCCATTAGACTCATGCTCATCGATGACATGTTAGATCATCTTCAATAACTGACAATCTGAGTACTACGTTTCAACCGCTGAGCCCACGATCGCATCTGGTAACTGCTCAAATCAACTGCACGACTTGTCTTTCGACACGTGTCCCACGATACAAGGGTGATAACCGTCCACTACCGGATGGGGACTGAGGTCCTTCCTCTATAAATAAGAGAAGACCCCTCCTTCAGGGGGATCCTGGATCCGAATCAAAACATACCCCCACGCTGCCAAAATCTCCAGAAAATACTACAATCATCTGTACTGTAGAATACTCATATACAGTAATACAATCACTCTCAGAGGACGTAGCACACCGATTGGGCGAACCTCTTTAACTTTTGGTGTTCATTTATTTCTTGTTTATTTCAGATTCAAGCATTTATTTCCGTTTTATCTTCTGATATAAACATTTCAGTTTTTCGGTATGCTTTATGAATTTCATCAACGATTGCCAGGGGCCCAATCTATCGTTCAATTCTTACATTATAACTGACCTCTGTTAAATTTTTGACTGTAGCAATCCAGCATCTACAGTTTGGCGCCCACCGTGGGGCACTTGGTCATCTTACTCCGGAAATTCACTAAGCAAAAATGGCATCAGAACATGAACACCATGAAGAACTTCCCCAGGGAAGCCCAGTCGGTCATCAAGAGGCTTCAACCTCGAATGCAGATTCCCAGGTCGCTAACTTGACACGGTTAGTTGAAGAGTTAACCAAGAAGCACGATAACCAGCAGAGTCAGATGGAGAACATCGCTGCAGAGAACCAGATTCTCAAGCAGCAGTTGATGTCCGTCAATTCTCAAGCCGCATATTCGTATTACTACCCATACTACGGGTACCCGACAGGGGCGAACACAGGGGGCTGGCAAGCATCCACGTCCCAGTTTCCACGAGGACCTAACAGTGGGGGCTGGCAACAGACCACCCCATACTATCCTCAAGGGACAAGGAACGTTGCACACAGCCCCGTGGCTCCAATGCAGCCTTTGTCTACGCCGAGAAACACAACGGCGGGAGATGAAAGACAAGGGGCAGCGGCCACAGCAGCATCAGCCGTATCAGCATCCGCAACACCAGTACCAGTACCAGTACCAACAACAACAACAGCAGCAGCAGCAGCGCAACAGCAAGCAAAATCGAACGAGAGAGTTCGATCCCATCACGCGCAACACTCACATCCGGCGTTCGACGCCCGACCTACCTCCATCCCCAGAAGGTCCATTCCACAAGGGACGGTGGATGTCGAGGCCTGATGAGAAATTCATGGCCGAAGAGCTGAAACGTTGGAAGCCCAGATGGAGCAACGTTTT